>CM051831.1:87780986-88005986 GCA_028451465.1 Erethizon dorsatum | reverse complement strand
TCAGAATCCAATGTACAAGTAAAACTTGAGATTTTATTTTGTACATTCATTCAAAATGGAGTTTTATAACTATACTCTGAGATTTCTGCTTTGCCTACTACAAGGCCATCGAGTAGCTCTCTCCTGGCAAATCTGTTAGGATCTTGGGATATATATTTGTTTTCCAAGTTTTCCTCTGGCTTTACAAAGACAAAAGGAAATAAGGTATTTGTGCTTAAAAAGAAAAAAAAAATTGTACCCTAAGAATATCTGTAAGGAGTCTCAAATTTGGAAAAAGTTAGAAAATAAATGAACATACACATTTCAAATACTATTAAGCATGCATTTGTTATAGTACTGAATGGAATATCTCTCATGATTTCCAACTATCATTCTTTTGTTTGAAAATCCATTGCAGAGATATGCTTTGTCTTCTTCAATATAGTTGATCTGTTTGCCTTCTACATCCATATCCCTTTTCTAAATAAAAATACTTATTATCTAGAATGTTTACCATCATCTTTTATCTCAAACCACGTGTACAATTTTTGTTAATATATTTCCTTAAGAAGCTTCAGCAATTAGGAATACAATAGTTACCAGATTATCAGGCTGAGGATATAGCTCAATAATAGAACATTTGCCTACCATGTGAAAGGCCCTGGTTTTGATCTCCAACACCAATACCACAACAACAATAAAAAATAAAAATTTACCAGATTATCAGTTTATAAATTTTACATTTTACATTTACAATTTTACATTTTACAAATACTTATTCAATAAATCTCATTTGGTACTATGAAAATTACAAAGGTAATAAATAAAGCAAACTAATGATTTACTAAACATCAGTATATACCAGAATTTACACCTAGCTGTTTCATTTATCTCTTAATTCTTTTAATAAAGATGTTGAATAAAATAAAGTAAGCATTGAATTTTTATTTTATTTTGAAATTTCAGTCACTGCATCAGTATCAGTAGCTGTCTCTAATCATCTCTTTCGATAACTTCTGAAACCAAAGAATTTAATGAAATAAATAGATCTTTAAAATCATTTGTTTGCAAACATTAAACAAGTGTTTCAAAACTAGGAAAAAAAAAGATGAAGAGGAATAATCTCAATTTTTATGTATAAAATAACCAGATTAAAGAGAGAAAACTTGCACAGCTACAGCTAGTACAAAATGAAGTTGGGATTTACATGAGTTAAGTCTGCAAGTAATAGCATCAGTATCTAACTAGCATAGGGATAAGGAAATATTTATTTCAGGCACAGCGGGGTGTGACATGAGCCATGAGGGCAGGAATACAGCTGATCTTCAAAGATACCTGTTTCCAGGGAAACTGAGACTGCTCATGTTTTTCATACATTTGTTTTCTTTGTTGTTTTTCTTCAGGCTCTCCTGCTGCAGACCAGTGGGAATGCCAACAGTACCCAAGCTTCAGAGTTGAGCTGAGAACAGTCCAGGGATTCTGGGCTAATGGGGTCAGGTTCCCACTCTTGAATTAATATCTTAAGGAGAGAGGTGAAGGTCACATAGGAGACATGGCCACACTTATATATTAGGATTATTCCCAAAAAGCGTGGCTCATTCCTTTTTTTTTATATGCAGGTACCGGGAGTCGAACTCAGGACCTCGTGCTTGCCAGGCAGGCACTTATGCCACTGAGCTATATCACCAGCCCTTTTAACATTTTTTTTGTGTGTGTGTGTGTGGCTCATTCTTAACTGGATAGTACCATTCCAGTTACTATGAAGCACTACTAAAATTTAGTTCTCCGTTATTCTCAATCTCATATTGTTGCCACTACCACAATTATATAATGTGTCACTGAAGAGACTCACAGTATATTAATAGTTGGGGAAATAGGACCTATAAAATATACACAAGTAAGCATATGAAATTAGTAAGAAAGATAAGATGTATTCTGAAGCAGTATCACTTTAATTTGGGGCATTCATAAAAACTTTCATGAAAAGATACTTGATATAGCCTTTCAAAGATAACATCATCTTCAAAATGAAATACTTTCCAAATAGAGCAACTGGAATAAGCAAATGTGAGAATATATGAAACGCTTTTACTTTTAATGAGGTGACCAACCTAAAAGAATATCCAAGATTCAAATACTGTCCTTTCTTCAAAACCCAAGTTTCAGTTGCTATTAACACTAATAGCATATTGAATAAGCACTAAATAAAATGATCGGGAAGGCTGGAAACAGATGAAGTTACCAACCACTGTACAAGTACATGTGTAAAATTAGAGGACACTGAAGCTGAGAGAAAAAATATTTGAAATATAAAGATACTGGAAACAAGTTAGGACCTAAGAGGGCAGCGGAATGTTTAATGTCACTAATTTGATCACTAGAAAAAGATCATCAATTTTGAAGTAGTATGATTGATTTTTAAGTGTGTTAATGTGATGGAAAGAAATCTAAATGGAAATACCCAGGCATGGAAAATAGGGAAAGAAGTTGGAGCTATAGATTTGGAAAGAAGGTGTTTAACCTGGTCAACGTTCTAAAGGAGTATGTGTGCAAAGGGTTGGGGGTGGGGGCTGCGGTGGCTGAGACTTAAGAAACGCCTATACAACTAGAGCGGAATTCTGGTTTTACTTCTTATGTGTTGCTTCACATTATCATCTGTTTCATGTTTTCTGTATCGCCTCAAGTAGACTGTGAACCTTCATCATGGTAATCAAGATGTCTTAATTTGGGGGGGCAGGAAGTAGGATTTATTGATGGGGATGATTAAGCAGGGGGCAGCACAGTGGATGTCTTCACAAGTACAAGGCCTGCCACTTGTCCAGGGGACCATGACTGGTGACTGAGGATGTATTTGACTCCACAGACATCTAGAGTGAGTCCCTACTCAGCCATCATATTTTCAAATTCATCTGCATTAAACGTGGTAGAGCTCCACTTTGAGATGTGATCTTTGGTGACCAGAGAACTTGAATATGGACCCTGCCTAGGGTATCAATCACATGCTCCGTATTCTGCAGCTTGATGTGGATGGACATGATAACTTGGCCAATGTGATTCCTGACATCTGGAGCCTAGCACTTTCTAAAAGCACCATGCATACCTGTTTGTAGCCCTAGACTGGGAACAACCCAAGTTCAAAGACATGAAGGTCCACTGAAGTGATTTGTTTCCAGTGGATTCTTCGGGTAACCCAAATAAGCAACATACTAAGTACACAACCAGGGCTGCTGCTGTTTGCAGCCACTGCATACCAGGTTCCTATAAGGTAAGGAGTCCAGTCAGCTTAAATAGCTACAGATGTCCACAGATTTAAAACCTATATGTGCTGGTCTCAAAGTACATACTCAGTAAATCACCATTTAAAAATTTTTTTTCATCAACTATTTTTGTACTTTTAGATTATGATGCTTGCATAACTTTTATGGCAAGTTTTAAAGAATTCTAATTTGCTAAAATGATATCTTTACTCTTAGTATATCAGTTATATCTTATGATTTGCCTTTGTCTCAAAACCTACTGTTCCTAGCCTTGTTTATCCATTAACCTTGGTCATATCTTAGAAAAGAATCTACCTGCAAAATACTTTAAATGGTATATAACTCTTTGATGACTTTACAATATCTGATCAAAAATAGAGTGAATGTTGCTGCCCAGGGCATCCAAAAGAAAGGCACACTCATAAAAACATTCTGGTGTGTCCTAGTCCACCTCATTCACTGAATCTGGCACTATGCCACCTAGGACTCTTCCCCAAGATCAAAATGACCACAGTAAAGGTTTGGAATCAGTTCAAGAAACAGATGCAACCATGATAGCACAACTAAAGACACTCACTAAAGGGGACTTCCAGAACTGCTTCAGAAAGTGGCAAGGACTATGGAATAAGTGTGTTTAAAGCAAGAGGGAATATTTTGAGAGGAGTAATGGCAGTGTGCCTTTTACCATAATACATTTTTTTAAAATTAAAACTTCATATTTTTCAATCATACAAAAGCAAATGATCTAAAACATTTCAGAATATATGATATAATTACACTTTTAATCTGTATTACTTTTGATATGTTAATTGAAGTAGCCTAAAACATTGGTTTCTAAATTTGCAAGTATGATTTTAAAGGCCAAAATTGTATCATCAATATTGGTACTCTGGGACTAAAATGTGTTTTTATCCAATAATAGAGCTGTTGTAAGTGTGCTGGCATATAATTGTAATTCATTACTTATCATTGCAAAATTGTACATTTTGTCTTTTTTTTTTCCCCAAGTTCTCTTAGTCTCACCTCAGTAGCAGAATTATGTTGGGGATTAACATAATACATATTTACTTCCACTTTGTGAATATCCTAGCCAGGGCACTATAAAATCAGGAAAAGATAGCTAATGTCTGTATTTTAATAAATTGTAGTTTTGATATTTCTCTTTTTTTTCATTTACAGGGAGTTGATTTTCATATGGAGTAAACTACAGCTTAAATCTAATCCTTCAAAACAAGTTTTTGTAGATCAATGCTACCAGCTTTTAAGAACAGCAACTAATGTGAGAGTCATATTTCCTTTCATGAAAATCATTAAAGACGAGGTAAATAGGATATATTTATCCCTTAAATTTTAAATTAAATTCAAATGACAGCTCACTGAAACATCAATCTCTTACAAAACTTGATTATAAAATTGAAGGTAAGGAGGATTTTAAGGCCCCAATCTCCATGTATATTACCTCCTCCTCTCCCCCAATTCCCAACATAATCCAAAAGATATACGTAAAGAAAATAACTGAAGTAGAGAAAACTAATTTATTGTCAATTAAAATTTAATATGGGAACTATTATTTCCATAAGAAGCTATTATCCATTTTTATGATTAAATAAGCTTGTCATTTTTAACATGCTAAGTCCCATTTGTAGAATCTTAATTTGCAAATGAACTTTATATGTAATAAGTATTTATTATAACAGAAATTTAGCTCATACTGCTAACTGGTATTTGTGTCAAAAAGAAAAATGAATTCTGAGATTTTCTAAAATTTAAGGACAATTTTTAAGGAGTTTAGCTGAAGTAATTACAAAGATTCATTACCTGTTTTTTAAAATAGTCCTCAACCAAATTTTTTGGGGGATGATTTTATTTACTTTCTTGTTACTGGGACAAAATACCTGATACCCACAATTTAAGGAGGGAAGATTTATTTTTGGCTCACAGTTTATGGAGGTTTCATTCCATAGCTGGTTCCAAGGCAGGCAGGATACCAGAGGAGAAACAGACGTGTTCAAAAAGCAGAGGGATCAAGGTAGGAGGGAGGGAGACAGACCCCTCTAGGTCATGACTCCAGTGACCCACCTCCTCCAATCAGGCTTTACCTCTCAAATCACATTCAGCTATAAACTCAACAGTGGACTAATCCATTGATGAGTATTATACCCCTATGATCCAATCACCTCCCCAAATCCCTACATGTGAGCACAGGAGGTTTTAGGGGGATATATAGATATAAACAATAACAGTCCACCCCTGGACCCCAAAAGACATCCCTATGCAAAATGCATTTAGTCCATTTCTAAGAGTTGCCAAAGTTATGACATCTTAGCAGTGCTGAAACTGCTATAAGTCCAGAGTCTCCTCTGAGATTTAAGTAAACTTTGCTGTGAGCCCCTGTACAAATGAAAAGAAAGTTAAACACTTCCAACATACAACGGCACAGGATAAGCATTCCTACTCCATAAGGGAGAAATGAGGTAGAAAGAAATGGGACTAAAGCAAGATTTGTCTCCACCAGAGCAAACATTAAATCCCATAGTTACATGTCTGGCATCCAGGGCAATCTGTGGTGAGATGTAAACTCCAAAGTGCTTGGGTGTCCCCACCCATATGGTCTTTCTCTTGGGCCAGCTCTGCTCACTCCTCACAGCTTTCCTCAGATATTCCATGTTCCTGGCTTTTCCAGCATCCTAGGTCTCCAGTGCACGGGCACCACCCTCACAGCTTCATGCATTGCCCTCTCAGGGGCACACTGCCTGGCCTCCCAGGCCTCCTCCTGAAATCTGGGTGAAAGCCTTCCTGACCCCACGACTGTTACATTCTGCATGCACCTAAAATGAGCATCATGCGAATGAAGCCAAGGTCTGCCACCAGATGGAGCAGTAGTTGCACCCTTCTACATCTTGGTGGTGGTTGCAGAGGCCTCAGTGTCCCTGGATGGCTGAGCACACTGAACTGAATTTGGGGGGATTAATTCCCATTCACTAGGTTTTTGCCATTCTGGAACATGGTGCCCCAGTGCGCTCTTCTCAAAGCAAAGTCTCACCTTTTCAATTTTGAGCCGTCTTTTCTATTATCCTGTTCCAAAGCACTTGTCTTTTTAATGCTAATCTTTTTAGCAACCAAGATCTCCTCTGCTCCATCTTTGAAGGCTACAACTCTACCAGAGCTTCCTATCTGGCCAGACTCAAAACTTGTTAAATCATTCTGCTGGGCTGTTTGGTCTAGATCCTCAAGGTAGAGCTGGCCAAAAGCCCTACACAGTAGCCAGGCCACTTCCTCAACATTAGACTGCCTTGAAATTTTTTCTGTAAGATTAATCTGCTGCCCTTAATTTCAGTTTCCCTCAGTGTCACAGTACAAAAACAAAATGTAGATAGATTTTCCCCCATGATCCAGTCATCTACCAAATTGTCCTCCATGATTCAATCACCTCCTGAAAGCCCACCTGTGAGTGCATGAGGCTTTAGGTGGACATACAGATATAAACCATAACAAGGCTATTGCAAATAATGTAATCCTAAGTATAAATCTTTATGTATACTTGAAAGTAGATCTTACAGATTCTTTAACTTTTTATCTCAAATATTAACATGAACTTAAATACAAAGATAAAGATAAAGACATACCATATTTTGTAATTTCATTTCATTGAGTCTTTAAAAATTGGTTGCTTTTAAATATATAAGGACTTTAAGAGCTTGTTTGGAGGTTCTAGCAGGGGAGCACAGCTACTAGTATACCCTTGTTGGAGGAAACAATACTCCTCTATCAGGGTGGTGATCCTCTTTGACAGAGTGCGCAGCTTTGGGAGGGACGCACATATAGCAGTGAGGGAGGAAGGAGACATCCGCCTTGCCAGCCAGATCAGCCAAATCAACCATGGAGATCAATGGGGTGACAGATGTTGCAGTCAGATCACCCTCACATCCACTTTTAAATATATAAGGAAGCATCAATTAAATATGTGTTTTAGTTTTTTCTTGTAACTTCCAAAATTAACAAGACTTCAAATACAAAAACAGTTCAAATATGTAAAGAGGTAGCCATTAATAATACCTTTTAGCTTTTTAGTATATTTATGGCATTTATCACATTCATAATCACATTACTCATTAGATGACCAAATAGTGATCATATTCCCATGATAAAAAGTTAGTGTTGTATGGAGGTTTAAAAAAAAAAAAAAAAAAAAAACTAACAACTTCTAATTTCTTTCGCTAACTGCATTTGCAGCATCCTTATTAAATAGTGAAATGTCATTCATATGTATTATCGAAATCTTTCCTTCCCTCCCAAAAAGGGAAACTGTGTTACCAAACACTTACTAATACGTGATGTTCATCGGAATCACCTGTAAAACTTTATCTTTAAAAATAAACAAGTATCTATATCTATATACGTATGATTCTCATCTGCACCAAAAGTTGAGAGAGATTACAGAAAATTTACATTGTGTTGATTATTTTATATCTTGCTTATTTTCACATATCTGGTCAGCCTAAAGGTATATAAGGAAAATGTCATAAAAATATGATTCTTAACATTATGGTCTCAAGATGCATCCATTTTCCTACAAATGACTACAGTTTTTCTTTTTTTACGGCAGAGTAGTACTCTATTGTGTGTAACTATCACATTTTCTTTATCCATTCATTGTTGATGGACAGATAGGTTGCTTCCAAGATTTAGCTGTTATGAATTGTACTGCTGTAAACATGGATGTACAAGTATCCTTGTAATATGACATCTTTAACTCTTTCAGGAAGATGCCTAGAAGGGGAATACCTGGGTCAAATGGAATTCCTAGTTTTAGTTTTTGATCTCCATACTGACTTCTGTAGTGCTTGTACTACTTTACCTGCCTACCAACAATGTAGAAGGGTTCCTTTTTCCCCCCACAGCCTTGCTAGCATTTGTTATTATTTGATTTCTTGATGATGACAAGCTTAAGTGTCACTTGGTTTCTCTTAAACCCAGATTATAAATAAAGAGCAAAATAAAAGATTAAGTAATAGGAAGTATGGAGATAGATCTCTTTCAAATGGGAAGGGGATCAAGAGATGGAGGGAAGGAGAGGAAATGTAAAAAGGAATTAATATGTGTTATGTACATGTACCTACTCTACACAAGGAATATAAATATGTAGTACAAACATGTACAACAAAAAACATATTACAAATATTATTCTTAATAGTTTACATTCCACAAAAATGTTTTTATCTGATAGAATAAATTCATGTGCCTTAGTAATGTTGAAAGAGGCATAGTTACAACACTGTCAGTTCAGAAAGAGACATTACATATGGTGTATCTGAAAAGGCTTCACAGAGGAAGATGCTTTAAGATGGGTTTTGGATGATACATGAAGACAGTGCTAACATTTGTAGAGGGTTTTATAGTTTACAGCGCACTTTTTTGTCGTTTTATTTTTTTGTGTTTCACAACTGTCCAGTGACATTATTAGGGTAGTAGAGAAGCATGGTGAAGTGGATGGGAGATGAGACTTATTGGGGGATGGGGCATGGCTGTTGGAGATCCTAAAGTGAACTGAATACATCACTGTAAGTTGCAACTTCAGTTCATAAATGTCCTAAAACCATTAAAGAGTCAGGTAAGGAAGCAGCCTGTTCCCTTTTTTGATGATCTTAAAATTTTTAAACTTGAACATCTGAGTACATTCCAGTCTTATAAGTAGAGACAGAGGATGCAGATGTAATTTCAGAGAAAAACAGAGAAGAAATTTTGTGCTGAACCAGTAGATTTTGAAATTGCTATAACTGGAAAATCTAGGTAGGAAAATTAATCATAATAGATACAAAAATTTGAATTCATAAAAGAATACAAACCTGAGATGATGGATATATAGGAGCAAACTAAAGTCATTGGAATAGATCTGATTCCCATTCATTTTGCAAACATTCAGAGATTGCTATGTACCAACTTCTATGCTAACCACAGGAGGACACAAAAAGTGAGACAATGTGCACAGTGATTTAGGAGTTCAAAGTGAAGGTAGGGCCAAACATAGTTATAAAACAATATGTAAGTGCCACTTAGAGATATGTTATTGTTACTGGAACGACTGCAGAGTATTAACTGGCCCCTCAAAGCAGGGGCCAGAATGAATGGGAAGAGAAGATTTCAGAGTAGAACTGATTCTCAAATAATGAATAGGAGATAAGTAGGAATCTATTAGCTGGATTAAGTGGGAATAGTATGTGTAAAGTTAAGGTCTACTTTTGTAACTGTATGTAGTTAAACAGAGATACATAGCATATTAAGGAACTATGACATGAAGCTGGAAAATTAGCTATAATTAATAAGCACATGCAGGCAGTATGATTTTAAAGATGTTATTCTAGTATTTTGTCCTATTCAAAAAAGTATTTAGATTATTCTAAACCATTAGAGGCAATATTTATAACATGAACTAAGATGGATCAACAACAGAGTCACAAGTAAAAAACTAAGCTAATACAGTTATCTTTGAGCCATCAATAAAAATTTTGAAGCTTGAGTACTTTTCAGATAATTCCCAGTAGGCTTATTATTTTGATACTTTATTAGTTTTGGAAAGATAATAATTGCCCCCTTCATGAGTGGCATATTTCCTCCCTTATTTGGATAAATAATGTTCCTCAAGGGGGGGATGTAGCTTAGTGTTATAGCATTTGCCTACCATGTGTGAAGCCCAGGGTTTGATCTCAAGTACAAAAGAACCAAAAAGATTCAATCACCAAAAAAAATAATATAGCATTATAAATGCTTCCATAGTACTTTTTTAAACTCAGTTATTTCTTAACAAGGAAATTTGTTATATCTGCTTAAAATTAGAGTCTAGAATTATAAGAAATGTTAATAACCATAAGTTTATCAAGCATTTTGTATTATGGTTAGTAGGGCTTGTCAAACTGGTAATTCCATAAAGTGGAAGCTAAAATGCTGTCTATTCCAGATTACTCTTGCTTAAAAAAAGATATATATTAAACAAGAGTTAATGCCACCAGTTGAAGAAAATACACGTTAGAATACTGTGTGCTGAAAGCTTTCCTTTCACTTTTATTTTAAGAAGTAAAGCAGTTAATATAATCTTTTTTTCTTTTACAGGTTGAAGAAGAAGGTTTGCAAATTTGTGTTGAAATATGTGGTTGTGCTCTACAACTCGACCTTCATGATGATCCTAAAACTAAATGTTTAATTTATAAAACAATTGCACATTTTTTGCCAAATGATTTGGAAATCCTCAGGATTTGTGCACTCTCAATATTTTTTCTTGAGCGCTCCTTAGAAGCTTATCATACTGTTGAGGAGCTTTATAAACGTCCAGATGAAGAATACAATGAAGGCACAAGTAGTGTTCAAAATCGTGTTCGTTTCGAATTACTTCCAATTTTGAAAAAGGGGTTGTTTTTTGATCCTGAATTTTGGAACTTTGTAATGATTAAGAAAAACTGTGTTGCATTACTGAGTGACAAATCAGCAGTTAGATTTCTAAATGAAAGTACACTGGAAAATTCTACAGATAATCTAAAAAAGACAGTGGAACAGCAAGGTTTAGCTGAAGAGCTTGACTGTCTTACAGATCAGAGTACTGCAGAGTATGATCCTGATGATACATCTGTAATGCAAGCTAAAAGTCATGTTAATACAAAGAAAAACCTTGCAGCCCTTAATACTTCCAAAGTAGATCACAATGTCCCAAGGCATCGTTGCATGTTATGTAATAAGGAATTTCTTGGTGGTCACATTGTACGACATGCCCAAGCTCATCAGAAGAAAGGCAGTTTTTCATGTGTAATATGTGGTAGGAAATTTAGAAATAGAGGACTTATGCAGAAACATTTAAAGAATCATGTTAAGAAGATACAAAGACAGCAAATTGCAGCTCAACAGGATGATCAGGAAATCACTGCTTTGGAAGAAATAAATTGTTCCAGTTCTTCCATTCAATTTGAAAATGGGAATTCTAATAACGATTTGGAAGTAGAGAATCTGACTGCTTCCGCTGATAGAAACAAAGAGGTCATATCTGAGCACGTTACTGAATTCATTGAAATTCCCATAGGTGTATCAGAAGGTATAATTGAAAATGACAGTCTTGATACTTCTTTAAACAATGTCCCAGAGCCTTTACCTCCATGTGAGGGTGACTATGAAGAAGAAGATGAAGAATGTGATTATGAAGAAGAAGATTATGACCTGAATCAAGAAACTTCAGTACTTCATAAAATCAATGGAACTGCATGCCATCCAAAAGACATCTATGCTACAGATCAAGAAGGAAACTTTAAGTGTCCTGCTCTTGGCTGTGTCAGGATATTTAAAAAAATTGGATTTCTAAATACACATGCAAGGACCGTACATCCAACTGATTTAAATGTGCGACAAACAGTAATGAAATGGAGCAGAGGAAAATGCAAATTTTGCCAAAGGCAATTTGAAGATTCTCAACATTTTATCGATCACCTAAATAGACACAGCTATCCAAATGTATACTTTTGTTTGCATTTTAATTGCAATGAGTCCTTTAAATTGCCATTCCAGCTTGCCCAGCACACCAAAAGTCACAGGATATTTCAAGCTCAGTGCAGTTTTCCAGAATGCCATGAGCTTTTTGAAGATCTTCCTCTGCTCTATGAACATGAAGCCCAGCACTACTTAAGTAAAACACCAGAATCATCTGCACAGCCAAGCGAAGCAGTTCTTTTGGATGCTTGTACAGACTCAAATCCTAATCATCTGGAAACAGACTCATTTAGTAATGAGAGACAAACTGTTAGTCTGCCAGTTTCTACTAGCAAATCAAGAAAAGATTCTACAGAACCAAAGACATGTATAGAAAAGATGTGTTTGGAAAAGAAAACAGAAAGTTTAGTTCAGAATGGAAATAAACATTCTGATGACACTATTTCAAGTATAAGCTTGATAGACCAAAAGATGCCTGACATAGAGCCAAATTCTGAAAATAGTTGTAGTATTAGTGATTCAGTCAATGGACACAGTGAAATAGAACAAACATCTTTAGTTTCATCAGATCCTGTTATGAAAACTGATACAAACAGAAGGACAGAAAATGGTTCTATTTTGCCCAGTGTTGTACAAGAAAATAATACATTGCCAGTATCTCAGGCACCGTCCAGACCAAATCTTACAAGTGAACATACTTCATATGGCTTAATTTTAACAAAGCCATATGTCAGACCACTGCCTCCCAGTTACCTTGATGAACGGTACCTTAGTATGCCAAAACGCAGAAAATTTCTGACAGATAGAGTAGATGCCAGTTCTGATCAAGATAACATTTATAAGAAATCAGTGAAAAGATTAAGATGTGGCAAATGCCTGACCACCTACTGTAATGCAGAAGCACTTGAGGCTCACCTTGCACAAAAGAAATGTCAGACACTCTTTGGATTTGATTCAGACGATGAAAGTAAGTCTTCTATGTTCTCAGTAGATAAATCTGTAAAAACAGAAAGTGCCATAAATATAACAGGTCTTAATAAGGCTAAAAAAAAATTAACATTTGTGTAGCACAGATGGTAAAGCACTACCCCAGACATTATTTTCTTTAATCACTATGACACAATATTAGTATTCCTGTTTTATAGATCAAACAACTAAAATTCACAAGTAATTTACATAGGCATAGGCCTATGAATTTGTGGAAGCTGGAACTTGGACACAGGTTTTTCATACATTTATCCTATTCTTTCAGTGCATCAGAGGCTTTTCTTCATTCCAGGTTTCATATAGTAAAAGGTCTAAGAACTAAATAATTTTCTTAGAAATTATTTGTTTCTCTGTATGCCAGAATGTAAATTTTCTATTGCAAAAATAGAAGTTGGAAAAAGAATCTGAAAATAATTGAAAAACAAGAGGACCAAAAGAAAAGCTTGTCTTTCTACTAATACCAGTACCCTTTGAGTGAGGGTATAAATTAAAAAAAAAAATAATTTGACTTAGTATTCCAATTGAATATAAAATTTGAATTAACAGACGTGTTCTGTTTTACAGGTGCCTGATAAAAATGTTTCAGAAAGATCTGTCGATCAAACAGTAGTGTGAGAAAAAGCACTACAAGAAAATGCATCATCAGTTTGCTATTTCCCTGATGGCCTTAATTTTAGAGCGGTCTCGGACTACTAAAGATAAAGACAAAGCACATTTTCTAGAATGAACTTGCAGAGGAGATGTGCTGGCTAAGACTCCAAAAGGGTTATTATATAACTCCCAAAGTACCAGTTATCCAGAAAACCACATTTTTTATAAGTTTATGATGATTAATAGCAGCATGTTCAGTTTTGCTTATGTGAAAACATGTTTGGGCAACTAGTCAGAAAGGAAAACCAACCATAGCCTTACAGAAAGGAAAAAGTTAACCCATTATAAAAAAGGAGATGAAAGGGGAGCTGGTTTACAGTAATAAACAATGTAAAGCATTTTACAACTGAAATTTGTTTTGTTGTCATACATAATCAGATTATAGCCTCCCTTTTGGTCACACATATTTTAAGGAACCATTGCTATTTGGTTTGTGATATAATTCAGAAGCTGATACATAGAAATAAAACTTCATTTATCACCATGTTATCTATTGAAGATCATAACATTTCCAGATGATTAGATAGGTCAGAACTCAATGAATGGCCTGGAAGCACTGAAAATTAACAGACCAATGCTTTACTAATAAGCTCTTGCTAAAATCTTCCATTTTGTAATACAAATGTCTGTAGTACAAATCAGTTACATTTAGAAGGCAGCACTGTCAAAGAAAGTGAAAAGTACCATCAGTAACTTTGGCAGGATATGGGAGGAATCTGAGACCACTACAGGCTGTATAGTTGAAAGAAAACACTGATTTGCAGATTCTTCAATGTGATTAGTGGTTAAAGTACACTGGGATATTTCTATTTGTATATAGTGTTAGGACATTGCATGGTGATTCACAGTAAGGTCCTTCAGACATTAGTGTGAGTTATCTAAGTGTAGTCCTATGAAAATAACTGCTTAAAAAATGAAATGTCAACTAAAAATCAATAATTCATTCAGTTTATTCAATTAGAGTTAATTCCAAATTAAGCCATACTACTCATGCTTTTTATTCATTAGTGATGAATTTGGTCTGAATAAACATTTTTATATTAAAAAGGAAGTATTTACACAAAAATGTGCACAGCAGAAACATGGGATATATTAATGAATTATTTTCCTCAGTGATCATTAATTTTCCTAAGAAAGAGTTTAGCTTAATTATTTAAACAATAAATATTTTACAAATTTAAAAAAAATCCTCTTGAAGGTTTTCCATCTCCATTATTGAAAGGAGGATAAAGACCTCCTTTTACCTAACAGTATATTAATTATGTTAATCTAAAAGAGGTAACAAAAATGCAAGGCAAATTCTTTGAAAATAGACCTATTAATATACTAATGTCAATTAAATATTCCAGTTATGCCAATGGATAAATTTTTATTTAAAGCAGAGAATCCCATCAGACTTTACTATTATAAATTGTAGGAATTTCAGAGCTTCTTCAGTGAGGTTCCTTGTCTTCAGGGTAGCATCCAGATTTTATCAAATTATGACTTACAGGTCATGGTGTATCAGATGATAAAAAAAAAATCTTAATTTTATTTATTTATCATGGACATTCACTACTATGCAATGATTGTCATAAATCCATTCCAATAAAATTTAAGTTTTTGTTTTGTTATGTAGCCTATATTAGGCTGGAGTTTACATATAGATAACATAAGTAAACACAACTCATAATCAAATTTTTAAATATTTTAAGGTCAATTTAAAGAGAATGTTTTCCATATTTCCTGATACTAAAAATGTAATAAGTGAATTTTATTTCAGTTTATCCTAAATGTACATCTTATAATAAAAAGTCTGTTTGGAACCTGGTTCATTTTGGACAATGAAGCTTTTTTTGAAGTATAATTTCTGCTTTGTACATGTTCCAGAATTTTTTTTCCAGAATTTTAAAGTAACATTTTACCACATTTTAACTTATTTCTTTACAAGTTGTAATTATTGACATAAATCTGTTCCCACAATTCTGAAGTTCATGTTTAGATGTTTTAAACATATTCTAACTATTATGTCCTTAAATTTAATTTGAGGTTTTATTTCTACTTTTGTGTTGCTAGGTGAAAATTTTCTGAAAGATCAAACTGGTTTATATACAACTAAGTCAAGGAATATCATAAAATTCTATTCGATTACATTACATTGTTCTAACCTCTTTATATATGCTGCAAATAATGAATATTGAAAGAATGTGTGTATTTTGTTATGTCTGTCTTCTAAAACATAAGCCTATATTCTGCTTTTATGGGGTACATGAATTTACAACAGTTCTTATCTGGGATTCAAAAGAAAAGGAAGCTTTCTTTTTATTCTTAGCTTCTTTTCTACTTTAAGGATATGTTTATCTTATATGGAAAAAGTTTCAAATTTTTGTTTTTAAATAAAAATTTCCTTCCAAAAATTAAATGCTAACCTTTTGCTATGTGTAAGGTTAAGAAAAGAGCAAATCTGAATTTTGCTGCTCAGACATTATAGCGGATGTAGAAAAGGGGACTGACTCTCTGTGGACAAGGACACTGGTACTTTGGGCTTTAGCCATATTCATTATTTTTAAAAATTACCAATTATATAATGCATACATAATTTATATCATTGAACTTGTGATTCTTTTCAAATCACACTGAAGTTTCAGACATACTCTTTTCATGTTTGGTCTAATGTTGTATGAATGAAAAACCTAAAAGGGATGATAGTGTTTATTTTTTAATTTATTTGGTACTGTAAAACACCTTTTCAGAATGAGTAAATGCTGCGTATGCATTTTGAAATTGTTAATATGTGAAAGATATTACAGATTCAGCAAGAAAGGAAATCTGTGCTTCCTTGTTGAATATTAAATTATTTTACTTTGCATTTTATAAGAGTACAAATTAAAACTGAGCCATTGAACTGCAATAAATCAACAAGTGTCTCATTTCAAGAAATTTTTGTACTGTACATAGATTTGTTCAATAAAACTGTCCTTGTTGATAATGCAAGTGTTCAGTTTTATGTACTACACTAATTTTAAAAGAAATTAGGCTTATTTAAGGTGTATAGTAAATGAGAACTTTCAGTTATGTCTCATAAAAGAATTGGGGTATTTAAGTATTATTCAAATTATTGAATGATTTTTAAACAATATACAAAAAAGGAAAATGTAACAGTTTACATAAAATAGACATTTTTCACATTTTAATTAATGCCTGTATGCAGGAATAACAGTTGATAGAATTCTGGTTACTAAATTTATTTCAGGTATGTGGTTTCAGTGTGATACATTATAATGCAAACCTGGTAGGGATTTAAAAAAAAAGAAATACAAGCATTCTCCAAAAGCAAGACAGTGGATACATTTTTTTGGTTGAACTTAAAAAATCAGTAAGAGAAAAAGGAAGACTGAAGTCACTTTAGAATTTTAGGATATGCTTGTCATGATCCACACACTTGTAGACCCATTTACTCTGGAAGCTAAGGCAGGAGCATAGCTTGAGCCCAGGAGTTTGGGGCTAACCTGGGCAACAGAGGAAGACCTCCTGTCTTGAAAAGCACCGAGGGTGCAGCTTAATAGTAGTATGTGTGCTTAGCATATGTGAAGCCCTGGTTTCAATCCCTAACACCAAGAAAAAAAGACATCAATCACGATGAAAATTATTTCCTGCAAAGTATTTCCTGGGGAAATGATTAAGTCAGTAGACTATAATTGATGTTCTTGGGCATGAGGGATCTGTGGGTCACTAACAAAGGAAAACCCTATACACTCTGCTAAAACTTAAAACTGGGAAAAACAGGCTTTTAAGAAAAGAACATCTTTGTAGTGCAATGAGATCGCACTTAAAGTGAAAGAATAAATAATGGGTTAAAATGATTTGCACATAGCACAAACATGTTGCTTTGAAATAGAGAAAGTTATGAAGCATTCCAATGCTAAGATCTAAAATTCGCAGTCTGACTTATGGCCATATGATCTTAGAGTAAGTGTGATCCATTTTCAGAATAATGGATGTCTTAAGGTATATAGGCAGGTTGTTGGGGTTTGGATAACTTTCCATTTTCCTTGTCGGAAACCTGAAGAATTCTGGGAAGAAATATTACCAAGTACATTTCCAAGGTAACCAAATTAAGTCTTAGTATGTTTTGTCCTGCTATAACAGAATATATTACATTAACTAATGTACTAAAAAAAGATTCATTTTGCTTACAGTTTTGGTGGCTGGAAAGTCCAAACAGCACCGTACCACACTTTGGGTGCATCACAATATAGTGAAGAAGTGGGAAGGGAACTAATGTGCAGAAGAGGCACGTATGGTGAGCAGGGAAAAGAGTGGATGGACTAGGTTCATCCTTTTATAACAAACTACCTCTGGAAACAACACAGTCTTTCAAAAGCTACCTTAACACATTGCTGCCGGCTTGAACCACCAGGTACGTACATGACTGTTCCATCTGGTAGCATGGGACAGTCACGCAGGTACAGCCCCGATGTGAACGTGTTGATCCCTTCCAAGGGTTATGCCCCTGTTATCTGATCATTTAACAGCCCCATTATTTTGACATATTGAGGACTAAAGTTTCCAGCACGGGAAAGTTTGGAGGGCACATTCAAACCCATATCCACACCAAAGCACAGAGCATAATATAAAATCTATACTGATTTCAAGAATCAATGGGTTACAGGGACGGAAGTTTGAGCTATATATCTGAATTCTAAGTGGAGTCAATCCAGTATTAAATGGAATAAAAGTTAGAGGTTTATCCCTTATTGGTAAGTACAGTATACTGGGAGGAAATGGTTTCTGTTTTACCAAGTTATTAAATGTGAACACTGCTTTTCAGACACCAAGACTCAGAAAGATTAATGTCACACAGCTAATAAACTGAAAGGTAGGAATGAAAAATCAGATGTGTCCTAAAACCATGATGTTTTCATATGCCATTCACTTCTCCCAAATGTAGAACATAAGTGCATCTAAAAGTGTACCCAAAAAGACAGCACCACACCTGCCTGAGAATTGGTGATTTCAGAGACAAGATGAAGTCTGGTACAGACAGACATGACTGATATTCATTACTTTGCATTAGCAGTGATTCTTAAGTATGGACCTTAGAGCAGCAGAACTGGTATTTAAGAAGTCTACCAGGTGATTCTTATACAAACTAAGGTTTGAAAATTTAAAGCAATACAATTCATACTTCCCTAGAAAGTAAACTGTTTACCCTTAAATTCATATTGCCTTCTTAAACAATCTACGGCATTTAAAGTCTGCCATCAGTAGTGCTGAAATAACCACAGCTGGGTAAATAGATTTTCAGTCTAATACCCAAAATTGCTCTAACCTATCCTCATTCAAGAAGTATTCAGTGTAGAGTTTATTGGAAACAGCCAAAAAGATACAAAGATCAATTGTATACTGTGCTCAAATTCTAGTGTGGTAGTTTTAAAGCTGTGGCTATTTCAACAGTTAAAAATAACCTAACTTCCTCATTTTAAAATAAGGACACCTGTAATTCCCACCACTTGGGAGGCTAAGGCAGGAGGATCCTGAGTTCCAGGTCAGCCTAGGAAACACAGCAAGACCTTGTTTCAATTAAAATCAAAATAAGACAGCTGTTTTTGCAAGGTTGTAAGAATTAAATTTGGTGTGGAACAGTTCTTGTTATGATGTGGCTAAATTTCTCTTCATGTTATGGTCACTGTCCTGTCTTTATCTTCAGTCACACTGAAAACCTTATCTGCCCTCATTATGCTACTTAATTCTATGCACTTTTTACTACTGATCCTTTTACAGATAATTCTTTAATTCTCTTCCTGTCCCCCCCTCACTCTTAGATTTAATCATCCTTAAGCATCATATATGCTCCAGAAAGCTTGATCTCTTGACTACTATTTCCCCATTAAAATCTACTTCACTCAGTATTTCTTCTGTCAGTAAATGACAACTGTAGGGACTCATCCAAAACCTTACACTAATCCCTGACTATAATATCCTTCACTGGAACTGAAGGCACCATCTTCTCTCATAGGACTATTGTATGGTCTGATTGGGCTCCCTTTCCTTTATTCTTGTCTTTCTTCAATTTACTCTTCCTAGCAGCAGCCAAGTGGCCCTGCTTAAAACAAGTCGGATCATTACATTGTTCAATTTAGTGTGTTCACGACCTACCATGTGCCAAGCTTTGTAATAGGCAATGAAAAAACAAAAATAAAAATCATTGTCTCACAAAGCTACTGGGGGGTGGGGAAGGAGGCAACAAACAATGCAGTATAAGTGGTATGGAGAAAAAGTGGGTAAGAAAATGGAATAAGCAAAGGGTTGGTCATGACTCAAAAGGATGATGCAGCAAGGCCTTTCATAAAGTGTTTTTTTTTTTTTTTTTTTTTTTGGTTTTTTTTTTTTTTTTTTAAGTATTGGGGTTTGAAACCAGGGCCTTAAAACTGCACTATATCTTCTGCCTTTTTTTTTTTTTTTTCTTTTTTTTTAGTTTAAGATAGAGTCTCACTATATTGCTAAGTAGCCCAGGCTTCGCTTAAACTTGTAATCTTCCTGCCTCAGCCACCCAAAGTGATGGGATTACCACACCCAGCTTGATAAAGTAACTTTGAACCAGGGACTTGAATACTGTAAGGGAATATCTGAAGGGAGCTCTTCAGATATCTGACGTAGTCTGTCAGGCAAAACAGCAAGAGCAATGGCATTGTGACAGGGACTTGCGTGAAGGTGCAGACAACGGGAAAACACTGTAATTAGTCTGGAAGGAGAGACAGAGAAAAATAGGAAATAAAGTCAGAGGTAAAAACTAAAGCCAAAATCTATATGATGGGTTAAAGTCCATCTGCACTAAACAGTAGCCATTAGCAACATGTGGCTATTAAAATTTAGTTGAAATTCAAATAAAATTTGAAATTCAGTTCCTCAATTGCACTGGTCACGTTACAAGATCTCAGTAACCTCATGTGGCTAATGGTTACTGAATTGGTAGCACAAAGAACATTTTCATCATCTTATTTGACAGGTTGCTCAATAACAACCTCAGCTAATGTTTAACAATACCTGGAGTTATTTTGCACTCTGAAACTGAAAGGAAATGGTGTTACTCACCTAGTGGATAAAGCCAGGGATACAGGCAAGCATACTACAATGTACAAGTTAATCCCCATAACAGAATTATCTTGCCTAAAATGTCAGTGGCCCTATATTTAGAAAAAAAAAAATCTGACTCAAACTCAGTTTCTCCAACAATACTTACAATACAGTTCACTATCAATTAATAGGTGGGGTTTTTCCCCACACACCAAGCAAGAAATTAATTCTGTTGTGACAAACACTAGCTGGATGTGCTCTGAAATTCAATTCAATTCAGATACCACTTACTTGGAGTTAACATCAGATCCCCCAGGCTGAGGCTCAGCCCCAAGACTGCGTGTCCCCTGGACAGTTTGCTTCCCCTGTGCTTCTAACCAACTAGAAATGGAGGTCCTCACAACTTCCTCCTTGGGTTCACTTAATCTGAGTCACACAACTTGGAAAGCTTAATGTACTGATTAAAAAAAATTACAAAATATAAAGGAACAGTTGCATTCGTCCAGCTTTGGAAGAAGAGGCATGGAGTTTTCATGATCTTTCTGTGTTATCAATCAGCCATGGGTTCTTTAGCTCAATGCAGATAGGAAAGTGGCATGTCACTGGAGAGTTAAGGATGTTCTACAAAGACAAAATAGGGGCCCCAACTTGCCTCCCCTTTGGAGTAGAGTTTTTGACCTTTGTTATGCTTTGTGTCTAGATGTCCCCCTACAGCTTCATGTGGTCATAGGTGGGGCTTTTTCAGAGATGATTGAATCTAGAATGTAATGCTGGGATTAAGGGTGTGTGATTACTAAATCATTCCACTGATTAGTTTGGCACCACCCTAATCCCGGTAGCCTAGAGTATAAAAGGGGCAGAAAGAAGCTCCTAAGGCCTCTTGTTTACTTTCCTACCTTCTGCCCACCATGAACCGTTTCTCCTCTGCGATGGCTATCTGCCATGCCACCTTGCCTTGGAGCCAACCGATGATGGACTGAAACTTGTACAAACTGTGAGCCAAATAAACCTTTCCTCCCTTAATTTTGAGTATCAGGTATTTTGTCTCAGCAACAAGAAAAGTAACTAAGACATCTGTTATAGAAAAAGAATTTCATGACTTATGAGTGAGAGAGATTTGCAGATGTATTAGGCATTTAGAAAGTATGAAAAATTAGAGGAGTGTTAGCTAGAAGATATAAAGGAGGCACAGCTCTGATGACAAGAATCAGACTGGTCCATTAATAAAAGAAGGCACTAACATATAGTTTTGCTGGGATAGGTTGATGGCTGGACATTTCCATTGGGTCATAACTATGGCTTTTTTTTTTTTTTTTTTGGCTTCATATTTGAGGGGATTTCCTCTCTGTGGAATATAGATTAGTGGCAATTCTCACCCTTGGCTACATCCTGACATTCCCCCTGATGTTACAGTGAACCTGGTCTTTGCAGTAAAAGGAGGGGATCAGCAGAGGGTACATACTACACATTGTGCAAAGGAGGATGGAGAGAAAGAGATGTGTCCATCTTTAATGAGTAACAGGTCATGAGTTAAAGTCTAAGAATCCAAGTCTCTTCTTTCATGAGGGTACCTGTCCTACTTTATCCGGATGTGCCAAACACCATGAACTTTCACATGTTCAGCTATCCAGAAGCTCTCTAGACCCCGTCCTTCTGAGTTTTTATGGAGACTTCACTGCATAGGCATGACTGAAGAATGGACAACTACATCAAAACGTGATTGGACAAAATGGGTATGATCTAATGATAACAGAATGAATAGAGAAATCCAGCAAAGCCTGTTTGCTTAGGCATTCTTGGCCTCCCAATGCAGCATTCTTCCCTCAAGGTTATTAGGCAAGACCTTTCTGGAATGAGGAGGGTCTTAAGATCTACTATGAAACATTGGTAGATCAGAAAATTTTTTATGGCCAGCTCTTAGAAATGCAGGCAAAGATTAGAGTTTTAATGATGGGTGTTGGGGAAAGAAAATTCTAGTTTCTATGATCTACCTGGGGGTGGGAATTCTGAACCATGAAAAAACAAAATAATACACTCACATACATATAAATTATATATATCTATGTGTGTATATATATATATATATATATACACACACACATAGATATCACAAGTACCATATTTGAGAAACCCTGCTTTAGATCAGTCTTGACTGTAATCCTAACCACAATGTTCAATGCCTTCTACATGATAAAGCTGCTCCAGGCTCTTGGACTCTTTACGTGCTAAGCGTAGCCCTCTAGCCTCAAAATCTCTGTTGCTTTTTCCTAGAATACTCTTTTGTGGTTCACTCCCTCACTTTTTCAGTGTCACTTTGAGAAGCCTTATCTTACAACATGCATAAAATAGTAACGCCTTCTCCATCCTCCTCTTTTATTTTTCTTCATAGCATCTCCTAGCAGAGAATAGTTTCTTACATGTTCTCCTCTGTTCTGCCCACTGGAATACAAGCCCCAAAGGAATTACATTTGTTTCTAGTACAGAAAAGGATGGCTGACAAGTAGTTAGGTGCTCAATAAAGACATTTTTAAAAATGAAGCACTGAATGAATAAAAGAAAGACAAAGTTAGGCATGCCTTCCATGTGGTCTCATAACAGTACATATGAGCACTTACACTCTCTTTACTGGCAAAAAGCCTTAAAAATCTTTAAAGAAGGGTATCATTTCTCAGAATCTTCAATATCTACCATAAAAGGTACCCATTAATGCTTAATGCAAAATAAAAAATTAGTGTCTTTGACTAAATGGTATCCCCAAATAATATCCTTTGATAAGTTAACTTTGATAAGTTGCTTTCAATGCCTTGTTTTAACGACCATATTTACAGTATATTTTATGTTGTATACCATATTTACTGATATTTAGCTCTGATATTAAGAAAATGTTAAATTTCCTCACCTGGTTCTGCAGATTCGTACATTTTAGCTACTAAATGCCAATGCTCTAAATGTTAACTCATATAAAATACGGCTAAAAATGGAAGGAGATAGAAGCAATGTGTTTAAGTATGATTCCTCAGTCTAGCAGAGCACGACTGTTTCTCAGTAAATGTGAGTTACTGTCATACTAATAATATCCACAATACATATTCAGCACCTACTAGGCACCAGGCACTGTTCTTCGCCCTGCCCCCACAATCCTAGATCCATTGTGAGATAGGAACCTGAGGGACCAGAAAACTAGGAGTTGGTCAAGAATCACAATTAGTAAATGGCGTAGTAAAAAACCATAATCTGGCTTTCAGAACGCCCAATCTCAAACTGCGCGTGACACCGTCTCTCTCAGAGCAGAGCTGACGACGAAAGGTCCGGAGGGAGTTCGAGGAGTCAGGTGGGAGGCGGGCAGGCACGGGATAAGTGATTTTTTTTTTTTTTTTACTTTTCGTAGTATAATGTTAAACCAAAATTTATTTTAATTCGTGTAGTTTAAGAATATTAAAGTACCGGCTCACCCAACTCAGAAGTGGCCGCAGAGACCATTCAAGTGCTCCCGGGGGCAGGGTCATGGGCGGGGAGGAGCGTCCTCCAGTGGCGTGCCCCGTAGCATCACGGGAGCTCGCCTGCGCCGGGGCCGCCTCCCGCTTTCCGCGCACCTGCGACTGTGCACCCCTCTAGGACGCAGTTTGGAGGAAGGGGGACTCCCGGCGAGTTCAGAAATTCTTTTTGTAACTGAGTTTCTGTGGAAGGTCGACGTTCTCCGTGTAAACGCGGCTCCTCTCTTAAGTGCGGTACGCGGAACTTTGCTCCAGGACAGCCCGGAACCACAAGTCGGCAGCACACCCTTTCCTCATTGACCCCGGCGATCACTTCCGTTTAGGGGTCTGAGTACCTGAGATCCTTCTACTGCGAACGAAGGGAAAGGTACTTCCGGTGTCTGTTGCCAAGGCGCGGGCCCAGAGGGCCGTAGCAACTTTATTGGCTCGGTCCTCTCCCCCCTTCCCCGGGGGTCGAGATGTCGGGGCTCAGTCAGTCAGAGATGGAAGGCTGTCGTAGCCTGCTCGGCCTATTGGACAACGACGAGATCTTGGCCCTGTGCGACACCGTCACCAACCGCCTGGTGCAGCCTAAGGACCGCCAAGGTACGAGCCGCCGCCGCTCAGAGCCCACGCAGGTTATGGTAGCGTGGGAGTGGAGGAGTTCGGGCCCAGCCCCTGGCTGGTGCTCGTTCGCGCCGAGGCAGAATCCACTGTCACCGCCTTGGTGCTGGTGGCCCTGGAACCAGCGCGCAGACTTCGGCTGGCATGAGGCCGACAGTGGCGCAGCTTCCCCCGGGCTTTATCCTGTTAATGCTGTGGGCAGATGCTTGTTGACACGAGGATACGTTATACGTCTGGCTTCCTGGGAGCCGGAGTGTTTACCTTAATTATCCGCTTCGCTGCGCCGAGGAGTCAGCTGCTGCTCGGGCTCATCAAGCTTGGGAGGAGGAGGAGATCATCCACACTTTGTGTCAGGCGCTTAGATAAAACACCTACTGTGATAAAAAGACAGAGGGTTTGAATTCAGGTCTCTTTGAAGCCCAAATTTTTCCGTGACGATTTTGTGTACAAGGATACTTTCAGAATCAGATACGCATTAAGGTAGAGTCGATTTCAAGTCTGATGTACCTTTTGGGCATTTAAGAAAATCAGTCCTTTGTATCTTTGAACAGTGAACATTAAAAAGAAAGACATTCCTAAATATTTAGACTGAAAAGTTTTTAGATTAATATAGTTCTGCAGCATTTGTAAGTTTTACATGTTAATCGCCGCCTCACAGTTACGGCAAGTGTGAATGTAAAATTGTAATAGGTAAAAATGCTGGAAATATTGGCAGTGAATTTAAAAGCAAATAAGGAAAAAAAAAACTTCGCAGAACAAAATTATTTAAATGATTTGAAGAGACAGTTCAGGAAAAATATAAGTAATAAGCTTAAAAAAGATACTCAACCTTTTTAGAAAACAAAATCCGAAGCACAAGATGTCTTTTCTGTGTACCAGATTGACAAAGCATTAAAAAAAAAAAAAAGAAAAAATTTCACCTGTTGTGATTAAATGAAGCAACTCTCTGACAACTAATGGAGGAATGTAAATTACAGCTACCCCATTGGAAAACAAATTTGACATTATCTCCTAAAATGAAAGACACTGTAGACCATTGGTGGCGAACCTATGCCATGCATGTTATTGTGTTTTTCTTTTAAGACAAAAGATGTTAATGTATGAGTTGTGTTTTTTTCTAAACTAAAACCTCAGGATTCGGTTTAATTGCAGTCTTTGCATTTTGCGATAAGTGGGTTTTGGGTTGCAGTTTGATCACTTGTCTCTAAAAGGTTCACCATCACTGCTCTAGACTGCCTTATCAGACTTATAAATGTACCTTTGAATCCCAATCCAGTAGTTTGGGTAGGCTCAAAGTTGTGCATTTCTAATACACACCCAGGTGTTGCTCATGCCCATCACCCTCTGTGCACTGGCAGATGTGTATGACAATATTCAAAGTAGCAGTGTTAGTAATAGGACAGGCACAACAAAAATCTGTAAACTTCTTGTTGTTTCACAACAGTGAAAAGGAATTAACTAGAGCTACTTATCTAAATAGATTAATATCAAAAACAACATTAAACTGATAACAGAAGACTACACATATTAATGGATTAAATTTATAGAACATTTTTAAATGCTATACTAAATATATTGTTTAGAAATCATTATGCCATGCAGTTATAAAGAAAAGCAGGAAATACTAAATAATATGGAGAATAGTAGCTACTCTGTAAGGTGAGTGAGAAGAGAAAATAACAGTACTAGGGAGAGGTGAAATGGGGCCTTAAAGTTACTAGTAGGTATTTACTTTAGGAGGTATTATATGGGAGTACATTTTATTGCCATTCTGTATACCTCACATATAAAAAGTCTTTGGTTTGAGTTGTATATATATATTTTGTTTTTTCCTTTCTTTTTTTTCTTTTTCTTTTTCTTTTTTTTTTTTTTTCTCTTTTTTTTTTGAGACAGGGTCTCACTGTGTAGTTTAGGCTGGCCTTGAACTTACTAGGTAGCCCAGGCCAGCCTCAAACTTGTAGTGATCCTTCTGCCTCAGCCTGCCAAGTGCTAGGATTACAGGTATGCATCACCTTGCCTGGCATTATGAATAAATATTTTTAATTAAAAATAACAGGTTCTGGTTCTGCCACTTCCTAGAGATATGACTCTTGGTATCTTGTTTATCTTCCACTCTGAGTATCTGTAGATTGAGAAAATTGATCCAAACTTCCTTGATGTCTAAAATACTGTAATTTTACTGGTTTTTAAGAGGTTTTGTATGAATTCAGATTTTGTGGTCTTATTAGAAGAACATACTTTTTCTGGCTTGTATTTATTCTTAAAGCACTTCTTTTAAAAACTGTGCTAGAGGGCCGGTGAGATGGCTCAGCGGCTTAAGCGCCTGCCCGGCAAGCACGAGGGCCCGAGTTCGACTCCCGGATCCCACATACGAAAAAGGGGCTGGTGATATCACTCAGAGGCACGGGTGCCTGCTGGCGCGCGAGGTCCTGAGGTCGACCCCCCGGTACCCACAAAAAAAAAAATAAATAAAAGTAAAGGGTAACTAAAAAAAAAAAAATAATAATCAATAAAAAAAAAAAAAAAAAAAAAAAAAAAAACTGCTAGAATTTTAGTGTCTCTTATGGAAAGTGAAAGGAAGGGGGGGCTTTTTCTAGCTGAGGATGTTCAAGGATGAAATTAAAAACCCTACAACCCACTTCCTGTTTTCTAAAACTAATAACCATCCATTTGCAAAAGCAGATGCCATGGTGAGAGTTTACTTTGTGGTAGAATTTCTGCTGACATTGGACAAATTTGTAAATGCTTCATGATTTTTATTAATAATTGTAATTTTCTTCTAGATGCTATTCGTGTAATATTACTGTACAGTCAAAGTGTAGAAGAACTTCTGAGGCGTAAAAAAGTCCACCGAGAAGTCATATTTAAGTACTTGGCAACACAGGGGCTTGTTATACCTCCCACTACTGAAAAACACAATCTTGTTCAGCATGCAAAAGATTACTGGGAAAACTTACCAAAGCTCAAACTGAAGGAAACATCAGAGCCACTTACAAAGAAAGGGGACATCCAACTCTTTCAACAGGTAAACAAATCTTATAGTTACATTCTGAATCCTTGTTCTGTCTGAAGGTCCATAGATAATCCTCAATCTGGGGGAGATAATTAATAATATTTGTATCTTATAATTTATTTGTATCTTATAACTTTACTCCATAACCTTTGCATCCTAAAAGAGGAAAGACCAGTAAAGCAACTTTGAGAAAAAAATATTTTTGATATTTAATGATGTATTGATTTATGAGAGAAAAAATTTTTCCTCCCTTATTATCAAATGAGAACTATTGGCTTTTTTGAAAGTAAGCTGTTAAGATTAATTTCATTTTAGTTTAGACTCTAGTTCTCTAATTTTTTTCCACTTCAAAAGACTATTTGAGGATGAGAAAGGGATCTGGGGATGTAGAGAAATGGAAAGCAGGGTAGAAAAGGGGGAAGTAAAAAGGAACAAGATGCGACTAAATACACATGTATGTATGTGTATGTACAAATTTCCTATGATGAATGTAGTTATTATTTATTGCAAACATATACTAATAAAAAAGGGAAAAAGAAAAGAGAACTATTGTAAATCCTTCCACGTTTTTAAGATTTCATTGCTAACAATACAAAAATTTCATGAGAGAAGTTTGAAATATTTAGCTAGAAAAAATCCTGTTGCAGTTTTTTTCAGCCAACATTGGCTATTGCTATTTTTTTGTGCATTTTAGATATTGAATGAGAATTTAAATGTTAACCGACTGAAGATAATTGTTTTGCCTTCACATTAGGAAAGGATCTAAGCACTCCTTTACTTGAGGTACAGAAAAGAGAATGGGCTTTGGAATAATACAGATGTTATTTCAAATTAAGTTCAGTGGTATAGAAGGTGTGTGAGATTAGGCAAATAATTTGATCTTTCCGAGCTTTGTTTTCTTCATCTGTAAAATGATCATAAAGGGTCTAAGGGTGTAGCTCAATGACAGTACAAAGCCCCCAACACCAAAAAAAAAAAAAAAAAAAATCTATGTGATAGTGTTTATTGTGAAGAGAGTTGAAAGTATATGTTTAAAGATGGTAAAAATGTTTATTTATCATAACTTCATTGGAAGATAATTTACACGTACCAAAGTACATCCATTTGAAGCATACAATTTGAAGGCTGTGACAGATCCTGCCAAAATCAAGAGAAATGCTTATATAGTTCACTGTCATTGTTCATGCTGATATTTTACGGGCCTTGTTTGAAATGAATTTGTCCATTTCATCAAAGACTTCAAATTCATGGGTATTGTATGTACAGTTCCTTCATTACTCTTCTATTTTTTATTTATTTTTGGAGAGACAGGTCCTTTGTGTTGCCCAGGCTAGACTTGAACTCTTGGGGTCAGGCAGTCCTGCCTCACCTTCCCTAATGGCTATAACTAGGGTGTGCTACTGCACCCAGCTGGGGCCTTATTAACTTTACTTAGCTAAGTTTTAAGCTGTTTGACCTGGAAAATTCTAAAATGATTTTTCTCCGTTTTGAAAACAGATAGTCTATACATGTGTTCAGTGAGATCATATGTATTTCATTTCTCTTTGCTGTAATCATTATACTAAAACTTAGCTCTGAAACAAGCTAGATAAAAAAAGTAAATGTGATAGTTATACCTTAGCTTTATTTTTTATTTTAATCAGCAGGAAAAAGAATATAAAAAGGCTGAAAAAATTGATTTTCGTCGCCTAGGAGAAGAATTTTGTCACTGGTTCTTTGAACTTCTCAATTCTCAGAATCCTTTAATGGGACCACCTCAAGATGAATGGGGGCCACAGCACTTCTGGCATGATGTCAAGCTTAGGTTTTATTACAGCACATCAGAACAAAATGTGATAGACTACCATGGAGCAGAAATTGTGAGCCTTCGCTTGCTGTCACTAGTGAAAGAAGAATTTCTTTTTCTCAGCCCCAATTTAGATTCCTGTGGACTAAAATGTGCTGCTTCTCCTCATGGATTAGTTATGATTGGAGTTGCAGGGACTGTCCACCGAGGGAACACTTGTTTGGGCATTTTTGAACAAATCTTTGGACTTATCCGCTGTCCTTTTGTGGAAAATACTTGGAAAATCAAATTTATCAACCTGAGAATCATTGGAGAAAGTTCCCTCGCTCCTGGAACAGTACTGAAACCTGCTGTTACCTTTGAACAGAGTGATCTAGAGGCCTTTTATAATGTAGTCACTTTGTGTGGTAACACTGAAGTAAGACTTAATGTGAAGCAGGCATTGGACAGTGAGACTGGAGACCAGGCTTTATGTAGTGGAAATGAGGCATTGTTAAACTAAACAGAACCCAGTTTATCTGACCTTCTGAACCACTGACACTATGTATCATCCTAAAAAAATCTTCATACAGAAGTTCTTCCAAATACATCAGTAATTTCTAAGTGATTTCAGATGTGAGGATTGATGTATTTTAGTTGAAATACCTTTCTCTACTACACACTACATATTATGTGAATATTTGCTTATTTCTACCTGAGTTATAGTAAATGTTCTAAGAACTTACTGCAGTTTATCAAATAAATCCCACTTTTGATGTTGTAGTTAACTATGTGCCTTAGAAACCAAGTAATATTTTCATTATACTATTCTACCACTATCTGTTCCTCCCATGTGGGAAAGGATTAATAGTGTTCAAGGCTTCCTTAAGTTACTCATTGAGTTTTGTCTAAATCCGGATATTTACAAATGCATCTCCTTTATTCTTTTTTAAAAACTTAAATATTGCAGAGATATTTAATGTAAACTCAGAGTTTCTACAAACTCAGAGTTTGTAGAAAACCCAAATGACACTCATGCAAAAATCCAATAATTTAACAGGGGAAGAAAAGTTTACTGCCTCTTTAAATATTTATGGAACATTTCTTAAAGTTACTGCTCTTGTCCAAGCTAAATATCTCTGATAATCTACAACATGTTTTGTATTATGTTGGGCAATGATGACTGTTATTCTTAAAACAGACCTTACCTAGCCTTAAGCTAACAGCTTTACTGAGCATTTATTATAACAACATAAAGGAAATATGCTGTCGAAATTTTAAAGGGATCCCTATTTCTAAATTTTAAGTGAATTATTATTCTTGATTGATCTTGTCAGACATGACTGCCCTCCCCCAAAAGCCCATGAACTTACAATGTGGGTATATATATACATGTGTATACATACACTCCACATTGTAATCTTATTAAGAATTATCTCTAATTTTGTGTTACTAGGTCTGAGTTACAAGGTTGGGTTGCCAGTTTAATAACATGGATGCTTTAAAATTTAAATTACTAATAACCTAGCAACTATTTGTTGATCCTGGATTTAGTTAAGGAATTTTAATTTATAAAAATGCCATTTGGGAATAAAATTCAACTGGAAAGTACAATGATGTATACATTAAGTTTTAACGTATGCCATGATCCTTGAGGGAGACTGATACAAATATTGGAAGCAGGAGAAAAACACTCATCTTTTTTTGTATATTTAATGGGATTCCTCTTACGAGGAATACAAATTGGTATGTCCAAAAATAACAACTTAATAAAGGAAGGAAATCCCTTTTGTCTGTATAAGAATAGTATATTGTTTAGATTTAATTTACAATTGTCTTGTTCTTAAAGTTTTAGGCATTCGACAAAAACAAAGCAAATTTTATTGCTTCTAGTTACACTATTAGTGAAATATAATTAGATATGAATAACAATTTGCAAAATAGTTATCCATTATATTTTTTTTTTATAATTTTATAATATAGGCAATCAGATCAAAAGTCTTTATCCTATAGCTGTGCTTGGTTTGCAGTCTGAGTTTTATTCTTTTTAAATTTGAAGTACCAATGGAAAATAAACATCCTGAGTAAAGGATAAAATTAAAAACCATCTCTTTTCTTTGTGCTATTGATGTCCAGTACTGCAGAAATATTACAGATTCTAAGACTGGGTAGGGATTTCCTCTAGTTATCTTCTGTATTGAATTTGTATAAAGTCCAAATAAGGCTTCAGTTTCTGCACATAGTTTTAAAAATTCGGAATCTCGATAGATTAAAGCAGCAATGGCAAACCTTTTAGAGATGAATGCCCAAACTGCAACCCAAAACCCAGTTATTACAAGGTGACAACACTGCAATTAAACCTGAATAGTGAGGTTTTACTTTAGAAAAAACAACTCAAACATTAACATCTTTTGTCTTAAAAACAACACGTGTGGTAGGTTCACCGCCACTGGACTAAGGTTTAGGGCTGTTTTATTTTGAGTGAATTACCATATCTGGGCACACACAGCCTCATGTTGGGATGAATGAGTAAATGAATGAGCAAAAGAAGGTTGCATACTGAAAAAATAATCATTTTTTCTTTGGTTCTTTTCAGTGAGTTTTTTTTTTTTTTTTTTGGGGTCACATAGTCTTTACGTTTTGAATGTGGATACATAGAAACTTTGAGGCCCGCAAATAACTCAGATTTGGGAGTACTATACTGACTTGAAAACTTAGCAGTGGGATAGTTTTAAGAGTCCTAAGGTTACCTAAAAAACAGGGAAAGCTTGAGGAAACTACTCAGGAACTGGAATCTGGTCATGCAGCTTTGAGCTTGACTTAGACCATGATAATGGGCCAAAGCAAAATGCAAGAACTGAACTCTGCTTTTTTCACACCCCATTAGCTGTTTATGTTAAAGACTTATAGAAACCCTAGCTTCAGATCTCTTTTGCTTTGTGACATTCAACTGGTACTTGGAAAATCTGGAATCAGGTAGTAAAGAATACAACATTCTACACATAGTGTGTAACAATTAGGTGGTGAAACTTGGGAATTACCTGTACTTTTATTTGCCATAGGCTAATTTGCCATAACTTAAAAACAAGGCATAAATGGTTAAATAACATTTTTAAAAAAATTTTACTAATTTAAAGATAATTGGAAATTGTTTTAACTAAGTTGCTCTTATAGCTAAATGGGTCATAAAAATGAATGAACACTATACCATAATATTTTTTCATAAGATCTGTTATTTCAGATTTAGATGCTCTTTCCTTCAGTTTTTGTTTTTTGGGTTTTTTTTTGTATGTGTGTGTGATGAGTGTTGAACCAAGGACCTTGTACAAGCTAAGCATGTACTCTACCACTGAGCTACATCCCTGGTATTTTAATTTGTGTTGTGGGGGGTAGTCATCAACCTTTTGAAAGATAAGAATTATTGTGTTTTTTCTTATCAGAAGAAATATAGCATTATAATTTTTTAATATTTCAGTGAGTTCATGGTCTTACCCAGAGCACGTCAGAGTCCTATATACATCATTATGCCCCATGTTCAGAAAATCTGCCATGGGCCGGTGAGATGGCTCAGTGGCTTAAGAGCCTGCCCGGCAAGCGCGAGGGCCCGAGTTCGACTCCCAGAACCCACATACAAAAAAGGGGCCGGTGATATCGCTTAGCAGCACGGGCGCCTGCTGGCGCATGAGGTCCTGAGGTCGACCCCCCGGTACCCACAAAAAAAAAAAAAAAAAAAAAAAAAAAAAAATCTGCCATAATGTTACATTTCCGTGGACTACTCTTAACATAGTAAAAAGCATATTTTTTCGCAGTGTGTAACTCTAGGGTAGAGAACTAAATTTGGAATGAAAAGTTATTCTCTAGGAAATCTTAGTTTACAATAGTCACACTTGTGAAGTTTGTTTTTCAAAATATGTTAGATGTGAAGACAAAACCTACCAAAATACTCAAAATTTTGACAAGATAAATTTAATGACAAATAATATGCCTTGACGAAATTGATAAAAATGTAAAAAAAATTCTCAAGAACTTTACAAAAATTTAAGATTTTTTAATTTACAGTGGTTTTGTATTGGTTATTCTGATTAAGGATTTTAAAAATCTGAATATGTCTTTGGTCTTATATATATGATCTCACCTTAAACCACTCCTTCCCATGTCTCCCTACTTCTTATAACCATATTTATAGCCTTAGTATTTACCCAGTTTGGACATAGTTGCAGTACTGGGAAACAAGATTCTCTGAATGTGGGTTCTCTTCAAGTTTACTGGCCATATATTTATTGTGTATCTACTGTTTGTAAGTCACCAGATCAACACAGAATAATGCAAAAGTGGGTTATTTGCCTAACCTATTTTTTTTTTTTTTTTTTGTGGGTACCGGGGGGTCGACCTCAGGACCTCGAGCGCCAGCAGGCGCCCGTGCCGCTGAGCGATATCACTGGCCTCTTTTTCGTATGTGGGATCCGGGAGTCGAACTCGGGCCCTCGCGCTTGCCGGGCAGGCGCTTAAGCCGCTGAGCCATCTCACCGGCCCACCTAACCTATTTTTTGAGTTTGAGTTTAGGTTGTGTTAGGGAAAGAACTTTTTCTAAGCCCTTTGTAAAAGGATTTATATAGGCCCTTTTACATGGCCAGAAAGAACAAGACGTTATTGCAATTTTAAATAGCAATATGGCTCTAGCTATGCCATATAGATTTTATCAATACAAAATACAGGGCATTTTGACCGATCACTTTATTTAGTTTTGGAAGGAAAAGTTTCCAAACTGCTAGACTGTACTAAGTGCATTTAGCTTTATTTTTCTAGTAGAACTTTTAGCAACAGTCTCAGTAAAATGTTGAATGGCGAGTTTACTGTGATATATAAAGCTAGTCAAGACTTTTTTGTGTTAGTCTTGAAATAATTGACCTAGAATTTAATGCCTTGTAAATTCTATTTCCAGTACTGCTAAATCTCATTACTTTTAAAAATCATTTAGTGGAAATGTGTAGTTAGTAATTCTTCATCTTCAGTTTGTAGATACTCTAAATCTCAAATATGAAATTAATTACATTGGAATTATTAAATGTAAGGATTGAAGGAAATCACCTACTGCCAACTGTATTATTTGTACAAAAAATAGCTGTGGGGAAAGCCTTTTCATTGAAGCATTTAGTTTGTAAGTCTTTTACTGTATTAATGATTAGATTGTTATCTTGCACTCCCCTCCCAGTTCTTTGCACAAGATGAATAATAGCTAAATTTGGAGTGCTTATTTTATGCCAGTTACTTTTCTATGCAATTGAGTATATTAATATATTCAGTCCTGCAGGTAGATGAGCTAGATGCAATTATCCCTGTCTCACTAGAAAACGAGGTTGAGTAATGCTGTCGCAGCTAGTGTTAGAGCCTAGACTTACACCCACACATTCAAACTGAAGAGTGATGTAACTATATTGCCTCCTCTATATAGCAGGTTTTTGACGAACCCTTCTTAACTAATTATGTATGCTGAGTATAAAGATTGCATTTTGCTGATTGTCTTCTTTCCAAAGCAACAATACCTTTATATTTATCTGAATAATATTTATTCTTTAAGTCAAGTGTTTTTTGTTTGTTTGTTTGTTTGTTCTTTTTAGGAGTTTTGATTACATTATCTAGAGTAATCTTTCCCAAAGTTTTTGTGTGGCTGCTTCATTGTCATCTTTGATGACTTGGCTTAAATGTTTTCTCCTCTCTTAACTAAGTAAATCCTCTGATAGTATTTATTGGAGCATTTTGTTTGGTTTAGTATTAGCACTCCATATATTATTTGCTAATTTATGAGTTGTTTTTCTTCTTTAATATATTTTAAGCTGAAAGCAAAGACTATAACTTTCACTTTCATTGTGCTTCCATTGCTTGCACAGAGACTAGGTATTTAGTAGATATTTATTAAAGATGGAAATGAGAAACTAATATTTATTTTGTTTATTCAAAGCTTTACATATTCCTAGACCTTTGCCAATCTATTAAAAGTCAGTGTGTAGCATGTATGTTAGGTGCTCAATAAATATTTGTTCATTGAGCAAAGTCAAATTTGTCTTCTAAATTAAACTAATACAACTAACACTCTGATAGAATTATGAACATCTAATGTAAGTAACACTGATAGAATTATCGAGGTCTTACCATGTTTTTGTAAAAATGAAGAAACAGACTCCGAAGACGGATAGTGTGCTAACTTCACACAGTTTTGTTGTAAAGATCACACCTCTGGCTTTTTTTGTTTTTTTATCTTAGTTTTAAAATTATAAAACTGTTGCCCTTTCTTGCACTTTGTTTCCAATCTGATGACTAGTACCTTATTTTAAAATAATTTGAACTCATCCTTAATTTCTTCATGTGTAAAAATGATCCTTCTAGATTAGATGCTTTCTGAGATCTATGATTTTGCCTGGTGTTGGGATACCTTCTTAGAAACTGAATTTTCCTTTAAAAAGAATTTTACTTTTAAAGGAACTTACTGAGAAAGTTATTTCTCCATTATTTTGCTTCCTCAAAAGCAATGGTCATTGAAAAACACACTTTGCACTCTTCAAACAAATATACATGAATACATTTTAAGTATATGGGTGGGTAGTATATGCGTTTCTACCCACAATATGAAATATTCTACATCATATCTATAATAAAAAATATGAACTTTAACATATTTTTAATTAGAAATTCTGAAACTTTAAACTCATTTTGTTAAACGTTTTTTGCCTTGCACAATATTTTTTTCAAGTTTTAGTCAAGAAAAGTACAAACTGGTTTGACAGCCAAATTAAAGACTACCAGTGCAGGTGGTGCCCACTTTATGATGGTTTGACATACAGTTTTCCAACTTTATGATTCTTTGAAAGCAATACACATTCAGCAGTAACTACTTCAAATTTTTAATTTGGACTCCCCATCCCAGGCTACCAATACAGAGCAACCCATTCTGTTTTTCACTTTGTGTGCAGTATTTAATATATAGCATGAGGTGTTCAACCCTATTACAAAAAAGGTTTTGTGTTAGATTACTTCGTCCAATTGTAGGCTAGTGTAAGTATTCTGAGTATGATGGCAGGCTAGATTTAGAAATGCTGTTAAGTAATTAAGGTATATTAAATGTATTTTTGATTTACGATATTTTCAACTTATGATGGATTTGTAACCCCACTGTAAGTTGAAGAAAAAAGATTAGTAAAATAATCATATATGGATAATTGCTCCAAAGATACCAAGAACAGAAGTTGACAAATATTTAAGACTGACATTGGGTGGCTGGGGATGTAGTTCGGTGGCAGTATGTGTGCTTAGCAAACATGAAGCCATGGGTTCAGACCCCAGAACAAAAGAAGAAACAAAAAGACATTGAGGACAAATGGCACATTTAGTATAGGTTTATTGTGTAGGAAGCATGGACATAGATGGCTACTGCTCCTAAACTCATTGGATATTATTCCAGAAAGTTTAACAGGAACATTTGTCCAGCAAAAGCAAAGTTTTGCTGTACTTGATGCACTGATTAAAGCAGTTCAGATTTCGGATTACAGAAACAAGATAACAGAAAATCCAAGCATGTGAGGACTTCAACCCTGGAACTGTCAGTAGAACAATCATAAAGTCACTGGACATCATTAGACTCCTAGGAAGTAAGAGAAATTACGGAATAGGCCATAATAATTTTAAGAGCAACTGTATGCTAGAGCAAGAGTTCAAGATTAAGAAAAAAGTTGATTTTAAAGAATGCATCAGTGTTTGCTCCTAAACATTCTTTCAACTTGGGAAACATTTGTTGAGCATTTAATATGTACCAGGCGTTTTTTGACAGAGGAAACTTACACATAAAGTAGTTCATTTCTTCTAGTTTCTGATGATATTCTCACTTTGTTTAATCTGTATAATTTTTACTGTTTAATAAAGAGTCTATTTTATTATCAAGTGCTTCTTTGTGATTTCTTATTGATGCCCTTCCTACTATTTTAACTATTTTCATCATTTGATATTTATGTAAAATTGTAGGTTAAATCCTAGCTCTGGACTAGATCAATGCTTCCAAAAGAATAATGATCCTTGGTAGTCTATTAAAGTAATTTGACAGTATCACAGGGAATAAAAATGTACAGAAATTTTTTTCTCACATAATTCTCATATATTCTCCAAATCTAACACACATAATTCACACATTTTTCAAATTTTAAATGTAAAGTGTTTTTCATAAACATTCCATTAAGTTTAACGTTGTTATTCTGTTTGTATACACACACAATGAGGATTGTGCTGCTCCATTTAACATGATGCTAACAGGGTGTTCATCATTACTAAAATTCTTTCCTCTAATGCTCATTAAATTTTCATTCTATGGTTGATACTTTTATAATTCATTATATTGGCTTATTAAAATGATTAAAATAGTAACAAATATGTTTCATAAAAATGCCATAACATAAAGAGTGGAAAGAACTTGTACAAATAATTATGTTTGTGCAAGAGATTCTGTGAGTGTGATGTTCCAGCATCACCTAAAAGAAAAGGAAGGGCAACAACGACTATCTAAAATTATTTTTGTTCTGTAATCCATTTACTACTGATCAATAGCATATTGGGTGTCAAATATTTTTATGTTGCCATTAATGTTTTTACATTATTTTTAAAACACACTGATTTCTCTGGTAAATGAATTTGTTAGGTAATTATTATTTTTCTGAGTGTTAAATAATGCATCCTACTTTAAAATTTGTCATATGAGATAACTGAATCCAAAATTATAAAAGCCTTATCCAGAGTTGTATTCTTTAAAACCAAAATAGAATGGAATGGTGGTATGCTTTTGTAATCCCAGATGCCCAAGTGGCAAAGCAGGAGGATTTTACCATTAAGTTAAAGGCCAGCCTAGGTAAATTAGTGAGACCCTATCTCAAAAAATAAATAAGTAAATAAAAAGGGCTGGGGATGTAATGCAGTACCAAAGCATTTGCCTACCATGCACAAGGCTCTGTGTTCAGCCTTAACAACAAACAAGTATAAGGCTCTCATTGAAAATTTTGAAAAAATAGTTTCAATATTAAATATAATGACAAGCTATTGGAAAAATTCTGTCTAAAAGAAAATAGCAGCTAGGCTGTGGTGATACATTCCTATAATCCCAGCTTTTCAGGAGGCTGAGGCAGGAGGATGGCAAGTTTGAGTCCAACCTAGATAATTTAGTGAGACCTTGTCTCAGAGTTAAATAAAAAGAGCTGCTTGAGCACTTATCTAGCTTGTACAGGGTCCTGGGTTCAATCTCCAGCACCAGGGAAAGAAAAGAAGCATTATTCAGTGACAATGTAGAAGATCAATTCTTACCAAGTATTCATTTAGAGCATATTTCATTGCTCAGGAAAAACCCATTGATGTGAAGTATATGAATCATTATTGGGCATATGTGTGTGGGATATATGAATGAGAAGTCTTGAACAACTTCTTAATTATCCCTGAATACTTACAAGTAAAAATAGTCTTTGTGTATGCAAGAAAAAATGTATATGTACAAATAAGTGAATACACTTTTTGCATTTTTTGCCATGGACATGCATTATTTACTTGAAACAGATATGGTTGTGAACAAATGATAGAGACAGTTGTTAGTGAAGAATTATCAGGGGCCGGTGAGATGGCTCAGCGGCATAAGCGCCTGCCTGGCAAGCGTGAGGTCCTGAGTTCGACTCCCGGAACCCACATACGAAAAAGGGGCTGGTGATATCGCTCAGCGGCACGGGCGCCTGCTGGCATGTGAGGTCCTGAATTTGACCCCCGGTAACCACACACACAAAAAAAAAGAATTATCATTACTCAAAAGAAGTTTGACCTTTGCCCTTGTCTACTAGAATGGTATCTCCATGCTCTTATAATGTTTTGCTGGATTAGAGTGTCATTTCTAGGATCTATGGCCATGGACCAATCTAACAGTGTGATTTATAATGGGGGTTTTGGACCGTGCCATATCAATTCCAACTACAGAGAAACTGGAGATCAAAGATATTAGCCTAACTTCTGGGAAGAGCTGTAGACTAAAGATCAGCAACACAACCAGAAGGTGATCAAGACTAATAAAATTGCTGGGGTGAGTATTTTCACACACTTGTGAAAAGGGAAGAGATAATGCTGTCCATGACACCATGAGAGTAACCGGAGACCACACGTTTGTACACCTCCTGGACCTGGCCCCTTCCATGTGTAATGTTTAACTTTAGGTATCAGCTTGGCTCAGTTAAGGGACACCCAAATAACTGTTAAAACATATTTCTGGGTATGTCTGTGAGGATATTTCTAGAAGAAATTAGCATTTCAATCAGTGGCCTGTGTAGAGAAAACCTATGCTCACCCAGCACCACACAATTGGCTAGTGGCCTAGATAGAACAAAAAGGCAGAGGAAAAGTGAATTTGTTTTTTCTCTTTCTTCTGAAGCTGGTGCACCCACCCATCTTCAACTGCACTTGGACATCAAAATCTAGCTTCTTCGCCCTTTGCATCCAAGACTTGTACCTGCAGCCCACCTCGGTTCTTAGGTCTTCAGCCTCAGAATAAGACTTATACCATTGGCTTCCCTGGTACTCAGGCCTTGGACCTGTGATAAACCACTCTACTGCCTCCCTTGATTCTTCAGGTGGATGACATTTTGTTGGACTTCAAGCCGATAAAAATCATGTAAGTCAGTTACCCTAATATATCACCTTTTATACCTATCCATGCTTCTCTGGCAAACCCTAAATGATACAGATGTGGTACTAAGAATACTGCAGTTCTAGAAGAGCAGAATTTTAAGGATGAATTTCCTGAGTTGGTTTTGGAGTTTCTGGAATTGCTTCCTTTATCTGATTAGACCGAAAAATGCTAAGGACTCTATTTCCAATAGTACAGAGTGTACTGAGGTCCATATACAATCATATTCTGACATACTATTATAATGCCTGAAATTTGAGGAGGTATTATTTAGCTCATACTCCATTACCACTAAAATGGAGAATATTTTACCTATTATGTGTTTATACACACACACACTCACATGCACTCACACATTTCTTTGTGTTTAAGATAGAAATTTCTTAATAAAAATGGGAAATTTTTCTTCCTGGCCTGAATTTTTATTTTAAAAATGCCTCCTGGGGCAGTTTGTTGGGTCTAGCTATTATGCCATTTGGAATTCAGATAGATTTAGTTCTGTAGTATATAGATTCATTGAAGTCAAAGTAGTCAGTGCCATAATGATAATCGATAAAATCCAAGGATTCAATACAAAACACTGGTCTGTAAACCAAATCAGAGACCTTGTTTATGAGATTTTGGAAAACTTTCCCTTTTGTTTAGGTAGACTCCTGCAATGATATCACTAAGAGTGAAATCACATGAAACTGTTATAAATTAGGATTTAGAGACAAATGTGAGGTTTATATCAGGCTGACACAAAGCAATCAGAACAGTAAAGAAAAAGGAATCTGAAACATAAAGTTTAAATCTGTGATTAAATATTTCAATCTCATTTAAACTTCCTTAGGTGATGACCATATTCCATATTTTGATAAGGGATTAACTGTGTACAGATACATGCATTTGTCAAAACTCAGCAAATATATACTTGAGTTATGGATTGTGGTTTATTTTTATTTTTTTTAATGTGCAGGTACTGGGAGTTGAACTCAGGACATCGTGCTTGCCAGGCAGGCGCTTATGCCTCTGAGCTATATCACCGGCCCATGGATTGTGGTTTATATAAATTTTACATAAACACAAGTATTGAACTATAATTGAAGATGATGTTAAAAGATAAATTTAGGCAACATTAAAATTTTAAAGAGTTTAGGGCAGGGACACATAAGTTAGGTAGTGACAAAACTGAAGTCGTTTGGGCTCCACAGAAGAGATTCAAGGAGGAAACGCAAGGTATTCACAGATTAAAGGTGAAAATACTTCATTTGGTTAAAGTGGGACAGTAGTTTAAGTCCCTAGTTGAAATTACTTGGGGGTTTCTGATTGATAAATTCTTGGATTAGAGGTTTTTTGGCTGTTTTTCATTGGGTTTGCTTAAATTTTGTTTTCCTATGATAGGAGCATTCAAGTTGTGTTGGATTTTGGTGTGCTTACATAACAATTTATTTATTTATTTATTTATTTATTTATTTATTTATTTATTTATTTATTGTCTTTTTGAGATAAATTTCATTATGCAGTTCGGGCTGGCCTCGAACTCAGTTTGTAGCCCAGGCTGGCCTCGAACTCACAGTGATCCTCCTACCTCAGCCTCCCAATTGCTGGGATTATAGGCAAGCGCCACCACACCCAGCTACAGAATAATGTAGTGCACTAGGTACAGCCATCTCCATCTAATGGCCTCCCAGTTATTTTTATATGTGCATGTTGAAGTAGTTAGAAAGAAGTGTGGTGATACCTGCAATTCGTTCTGAAGTGCTCCTGTACATAAAATGGATTAATGGGTTCAGGGAAGGATCAATGGATAAATGCTATAAAACAAGTTCAAAATGTTAATAGTAGGATCTTGTGGCAAGTATTCAGGTTCTCATTTAAAATTTTTTCAGCTAAGTCAGTCATGGTGGCACACACCTATAATCCTAGCTTCTTGGGAAGCTGAGGCAGGAGAATCTCCAGTTTGAGGTCAACCTGGGCAAATTAGCAATACCCATCTCAACAACAACAAGGACAGCAACAAATTTTTTCAACCTTTCCTTAAGTTTGAAAATATCTATAGTAAAATGTTGAAAGAAAAAAGTTAAATAAAAACAAAAACATTTTTTTCATGTTTCAGGTAAAATGATTTTACTGGCAAAAATTGCCAGAGCATTATTTTAGTTTGGCCTTAATTTATCTCTGTTTATGCCAGAATTACATTGATTAGTTAAAGTTCTCTTGAGATATAATGATGTTATTTTAAATATTTGTGAGACAATGCTCTGAAAAATGAAGTACAATCAATATACATAGCTTATTATCCAATTTGAGTAAGACTGCATGTTAAAAATCTAGACCTTTGAGCCGGGCATGGTGGCGCATGCCTATAATCCCTGCATTGTGGAGGCTGAGGAAGGAAGATCTCCGAGAGTTCAAGCCCAGCCTGAACTATACATCAAGATCCTGTTTCACAAAAACAAACAAACAAACACAAAAAATCTAGACCTTTAAGAAATGTCAGTTCTTTTAACCCATATTATTCGGAATGAGTTACCTGTAATGAATGCAGCATGCCAATAAACAATTCCTCCAGATACATACACAACAGTGAATACAATAAATATCAAATGGCTAAGCAATAGTCATTTTTTTCAAAACTAAGTAAATTTGAATAACAAAAAATTTTAGGGGCTGCTGATAGAGCTTTGTTTTTGACAGTCTCACTATGTAGTACAGGCTGGCCTTAAACTCAGTGTACAGCCCAGGCTGGCCTCAAACTTGGTATCTCCCTGCCTTAGTTCCCAAGTACTGGGATTCCAAACAGGCACCAGCATCTGGCAAGCTGTGCTGAACACACAGATACATTTCACTAAGATAAACTTCCTCTAACTGATATAATTGTTCATAATGACAAAAGCTATATACAGTATTTTTTGAGGATTTTAATTTTAAAAATTCATTTTTACAACAGTGTTTTTCCATTTGGGGGTACAGATTTTAAATTATCAAATCTTATTTCTGCATGAATATGTTTATTGGATTGCACTGTACTAGACACAAATTTGTAAAAATCCATATTGCATGAGATGATGATAATGCAAAAGAACTTTGCCTTTCTTTCATTCTTTTTTTCTCAGTCTCACTTTTTTCTTTTAAAAATTAATAAATATTAAAACCCTTGTTATGGCTTGTGTCTAGATGTCCCCCCAATGCCTCATGCAGTCATAGGTGGTGCTTTTTCAGAGGTATCTGGGTCTAGAGTGTGTGTTGCTGGAATTGATTCATGGTGCAGTGCTAGGATTAAGGGCACTAGGATTTAGGGTGTGAGTGCTACCCGTCCTGAGTAGTCTGGATAAGATATAAGGGATAGAAAGAGTTGTGGTTGTCCCTTGTTGCTTTGCTACCTGCACCCTGCCATGAACTGTTTTTTCTTTCCAATGCCTGTCTGCCATGCCACCTGCCATGGAGCCAGCCAATTATGGACTGAAACCTCTAACAAACTGTGAGCTAAATAAACATTTCCCCCTTTAACTTTGGGTGTCAGGTATTTTGTTTCAGCAATGAGAAAAGTAACTGAGACAACTCTTTATCCTCCCCTTGCTCAGTAATGCTGCTGATTGTAATAGCATCTTAAGGTAGAATGTGGAAATTTAGTGACATCTTGTGGCCAAGACTTTTGTCTGAGTGTTCTGACGGTGACACAGGGCTGGATTTATAATCTTTGACTTCCAACTGGAAAACATGTTCTGAGTGTACCTGAAGACTTTCTGGAAAATTCAGCTCATCTAAAGGGTTTTAACATAACCAATGTCCTGATCCTCAGTCCCCTTTGCACCCTCCCTCAGTAGACTGTGCCTGATATCTAGGAGCTTCATCATTTCTTTTAAAGCCTTCCTTTCATAATAGTACTCTCCCACTTTACAAAAGAAAGGACTATGTCTCACCTCTGAGTCTTACTATATAGTGCATTGCTCTGCAATTAAAAAAAACAGTGCTAAACAAAGAGAATTTTGAATTATTGGTGTCTGTGTTAGTCATCTTTGTATCACAATAATAGAATACCTGATGCAGTCTATTTATAAAGAGAGGATGGGGCGGTGAGATAGCTCAGCGGCATAAGCGCCTGCCTGGCAAGCGCGAGGTCCTGAGTTCGACTCCTGGAACCCACATATGAAAAAAGGGCCAGTGATATTGCTCAGCGGTACTGGTGCCTGCTGACGTGCGAGGTCCTGAGTTCGACCCCCGTACCCACAAAAAAAAAAAAAAAAAAAAAAAAAAAAAAGAGAGGTTTATTTTGGCTCATGGTTTTGGTGGTTCAAGTCCAACAATGGGCAGGCCTGTTGGTTTAGATCTGTGGAGAAGAAGGATGGGCGTATCTGTAGAAGTGAGTGCTCAAATCATGAGCCAGGCTAGGAAGAAGGGCAGAGGAGAAAGAGAAAGAGACAACCTATAGTCCCTTTCCTGGACACATCCAGTGACAGAACAACTTCCCATTTGGCCCCTTTTCCATAGTGCCACTCTGGATACCAAGCTTTTAATGGATCTTTGGGAGATACTACCATATTCACACCATGGCAGTATTTGTGTATGGTGATTACTCCGCAAAAGTTTTGAAAGTAGGGTGGTTGCTAAGCTTTCTTCGAAGTTATTTGATTTCAGTAAAATTAAATAAATTTTATTGAAATTCAGTTTTCACCTGATATTCTTCATTAAAAATAGTTTTGGAAATAAGTTACTGGTTTTCCATATCTTAAAATATACAAGCTTTAATCAGGAATTATTTGAAATATATATGATAATAAAATTTAATTCCTCTCTACTTGTTACAGTAAGGCTTCTCATGCTTACATATTAAAAAGATTAGGAATACATAAAAATCTGACTTAAGTAATAAGAATATTATTCCATCTCCTTAAATTATAGGCTTCCAGTAAAATGTGTGAACTAGTTGTGTTGTTTTGATCAATTATGTAATAGTAATAACTCAATTCAGACCTCAACCCCCCTCCCCCTCCGCCTTTCCCTTTTCTCTCATTCAGGTTACAAGCCTTTTGGGTGTTGCTACCTACACCCAGCAGCGGCCCAGGGTGTGTGTGGGGCTGTTCTGTCTGCAGTAAACCCATGCAGAAATACGCTAATTCCAATCAGTGGACTAATTTAATACCACATACCCTTAATCCCAGTATCAAACGTCTTAGACCCAGCAAGCTCCAAAATGCCCCACCAATGAGCACATGAGGCTTTGGGGAGACATCTAGACACAAGCCGTAACATACATGTAACATAGAGACTGGCAAACTATGGTCCAAGAGCCAAAGCCTGTTGTAATGGTTAAGCTTGACTGTGCCAGTGTGATCCGCTTGGAGGCTGCCCAGGGCAGTGTGGAGTACATTGCTCTGTGTGTCTGAGAGGGTTGTGGAGGCATGACCTTGGGTACTATACCTGGTCCCTCCCACATTCCTCTCTGGTGCTGTGCTCCTGTTCTGCTCTCCAGCCACCACGAACTAAGCATCTTTCCTCTGCAACACCCTTCCACAATGCTGTTTCTGCTTTGAAGGCAGCCTACCATGTACTAAATCTTCTGAAACCATGAGCTAAATTAAATGCCTCTTCTCTTAAATTGTGGGCGTTGGATACTGTGTCCCAGCAATGAGAGAGTGACCAATACACTAGTACAACATGTCTTTTATCTGACACTATGTGATAAGAATGGATTTTGTATTTTTAAATGTTTTTTTAAAAATCAAAAGAGTAATATTTGTTAACATGAGAATTACGTGAAATTCAAATTTTATTTTATTGGATTACACATATGCTCCTTCATTTATTTTTGGGATAATTGTTTTTGTCCTAAAGACAGAATAAGGGAAACAGAAATGGTATGCCATGTAAAGTGTAAAATTGCGATTATCTGATATTTAATAAAAAATTTTGCCTCTGATGCAGAGAGGCAACTTTGCAGGGGGAGAGATGACTGGCAGGTGGTGGGATGTAGTGTGAATTAGCAGAAGACATAGCAGCAAAGGTAAGTTAGGGCCAGCTAAAGTCGGATTTTACATTTAGGCAGATGGCACACCAATTTTCTGAACGATGGAATGAGTTCTATAGTGCTCTTTAAGAAGGTTAATTTGGCTGCACTATGCAAAGTACTGTAGAATACAGTATTAAAGCTGAGGTGGAGAAGCAAGTTAGAAATGTATGACAGTAGTATACACATGAAGCTACGTGTGTCTGGAGCTAGGTAGTGACTGAAGGATGAAAAGAAAAGAGACAAGTAAAGAAATGCTGCACCTGTAATCTCAGTACTCAGGGAGGCTGCAGCAGGGGGATCACAAATTCAAGTGTAGCTTGAGCAACTCAGTGACTTAGGGAGACACTGTCTCAAAATAAAAACTAAAAAATAAAGGAAGAGTTGGGGATGCACCACAAAAATTAGCTAATATTTATTTTTAATATCTAATAGCACATGAATCTTAAGATGGATAGTATCCCTGTGTTAGTAAATATGATTTGACCCAAAATTTTCTGCAGAAACAAAAAAATAGTAAGACTACATTCCACATATATTAAACCATTCATCAACCAGCAAACTACAAAATCCCTTCCTGAATGCAATGCTGTTAACTTAGTCATTTATTTATTCATTTATTTATTTTATGGAAAAAAGGTAAGACAAAATTTCATAAGAAGATGATAGGAGAATAACAATGGTTAATACATTGAATATTATTATCTGTAAAGTAGTTACTCAGAGTATAAGATATGGGCATAAAATTTTTTCCAATCAATATTAGCACAAATCTTCCTTTTCTATGAAGTAAGAGACACTAATAATATAACTAACTTGCATTTTTTTCTCCTTTTTCCCTTCCTTCCTTTCCCCATCCTAGTTCCTTTTTCCTTTTTAAAAATTTCTTCCCATTTCATAGCATCTATTGTACATTTTAGATCTTATTTACCCTTTCTCACACCAAGGAGACAATACAATGTTTACACATGTGAGTCTGATTTATTTTACTAATGAGTATGGTCTCAAGTTGCATCCATTTACCTATAAAAGTCTCAAGTTTATCCTTCTTTATGTCTGAGTAGTACTCCATTGTTCAAAAATACCACATCTTTTTTGACCCATTCCTTGGTTGATGGGCATTTGCATTGTTTCCAAGATTTAGCTGTTACAAATGGTGCTACTATAAACACGGGTGCACATATATCACTGTGGTATGATGTTTTTAATTCTTCTGGGAAGATACCCAGAAGGGGAATAGCTGGGTGGAATGGGACCTCTATCATAGCATTCTGAGGAATCTCCATACTGATTTCCACAGTGGTTGCACCAGTCTACACTCCCACCAACAGTAGAGAAGTGTTCCTTTTTCCCCACAGCCCCTCCAGCATTTGTTATTGGTTGATTTCTTGATGATAGCCATTCTAAGTGGGGTGAGATGGAATCTCAGTGTTGTTTTAATTCAGCACCTTCCAGTGCTTTCTTCCAGTGAACATGTTTGGCCCCTTTGTCAAAGATGAGGTGGCTGAGTGTGTTTAGGGGTAGTGTGTTCTGATAGAATAGAATCTGATCCTCAAGTTTGTTTTTTTGGCAGTACCATACTGATTTTATCACAGTACCTTTGCAGTACAATTTCAAGTCAGGGATAGTGATGCCTTGTGCCTTGCCTTTGTTGCCCAGAATTGTTTTTGCTATTCTAGGTCTCTTCTGGTTCCAAATGAATTTTAGGAGTGTTTCCTGTAGTGCTGTGAGGTGTGTTAGTGGTATTTTGATCAGGATTGCATTACATCTGTATAACAATTTTGGGAGTATGGCCATTTTCACCACATTGGTTCTTCCTATCCATGAGCAAGGGATATCTTTCCATTTTCTGATATCCTCTTTATCTCCTTTTTCAGAGTACTGTAATTTTCAACATATAGATCTTTTTCTTCATTTGTTAGATTGATTCCTAAGTATTTTATTTTTTGGATGCTACTGTAAAGGGTGTGGTTTCCCTAATTTCTTTTTCAGTGAGTTCGTTGTTTTTGTATAGGAATGCAATTGATTTTTGAGTGCTGACTTTGTATCCAGCTATGCTACTGAATTTGGTTATTAAATCTAGAAGTTTTTTGGTGGAGTTTTTGGGGTCTTATATATAGAATACCATGTCATCTATGACCAACTTCTTCCTTTCCTATCCTTATTCCTTTTATTTCTCTCTCTTGTCTAATTGCTCTGGCTAATGTTTCCAGAACTATATTGAATAGGAGTGGTGATAGTGGACATCCTTGTCTTGTTCCTGATTTTAGAGTGAAGGTTTTTAGATTTGTCCATTTTGCATGATGTTGGCTGTTGGTTTGTCATAGATGGTTTTTATCAGGTTGAGGTAAAGACCATCTATTCTGATTTTCTGTAGGGTTTTTATCATGAATGAGTGTTGGACTTTGTCAAAGGCTTTTTCTGCATCTATTGAAATGATCATGTGATTTTTGTCTTTGGCTCTGTTGATACAGTATATTATGTTTATTGATTTGCATATGTTGAACCATCCCTCATTCCTGGGATGAATCCTACTTGATCATGGTGTATTATCTTCTTGATGATTTGCTACATTCTCTTTGCTAGTATCTTATTGAGGATTTTTGCATCTATGTCCATTAGGGAGATTGGCTTTTGTTCTCTTTTTTGGTTGGGTCTTTCTTTGCTTTTGGTATCAGGGTAATACTTGCCTCCAGGAATGAGTTAGGGAGGATTGCTTCCCTTTCAATTTCATTAAAGAGTTTGAGGAGTATTGGCATTAAATCTTCTCTAAGTTTCTTATAGAATTAAGTAGTGAACCCATCAGCACCCTGGCTTTTCTTTGTTGGTAAGTTTTTAATTACATTTTCAATTTCATTAACTCATATTTGGTTATTCAGAATTTTTATATCTTCATGATTCAGCTTTAGTAATTCATACATATCTAGGAATCTGTCCATTCCTTCTGTATTTTCCATCCTATGAGAGTAAAGATTTTCAAAGTAGATATTGGTGAGCTTCTGAATTTCCACAGAATCTGTAGTGATTTCACCCTTTTCATTACTCAATGCATGAATGCAAGTAATGGGCTTGATTTGCTCTTCCTTTTCTAGAAGCTTGACATGCAACATTAGATTGTTTATTTGTGCTCATTCTGTTTTCCTGATGTGAGAATTCACGGCTATAAATTTTCCTTTACTGCTTTCATTGCCTCCCACAGGTTCTGATATGACATATCTACATTTTCATTTAATTATAGATGTTGTTTAATTTCTTTAATTTTATCTGTGACACATTGGTTGTTCAGGAGGGTGTTATTTAATTTCCATGTGTTTATGGAGTTTTTGCAGTTTCTCTTGCCGTTAATTTCCAATTTCATTGCACTATGGTCAGATAATATGCATGGGGTAATTTCAGTTCCTTTGCATTTACTTAAGGATATTCTGTGGGCTAGTATATGGTCTATTTTAGAGAACGTCCCATGTGCAGCTGAGAAGAATGTGTATTTGGATGTTGTTGGGTGGAACTCTCTGTAAACACCTACTAAGTACATTTGTTCACACATTTGGTTCAGTTCTGATATTTCTTTGCTGATTTTTCATCTAGTTGATCTATCTCTTTGCTACAATGGGGTACTAAGGTCCCCCATTACAATTGTGTTATTGCTTATTTGATTTTTCATGTCTATTAATATTTGTCTCATATAATTGGGTGCTCCTGTATTTGGTGCATACATATTCATGATTATTTTCTCTCCCTCTTGAAGTTTTCCCCTAAGATGTATGTAGTGACCTTCTTTATCTCTTTTGATCATTCTTGGTTTGAAGTTCACATTGTGTGCAAAGAGAATAGCTACCCCTACTTTTTTCTAGGTTCCTGTTGCATGGAGTATTGTTTTCCATCCTTTGACTATCAGTCTATGAATTACTTTTTGAATTAAATGTGTTTTTTGTATACAGCATATTGTTGGATCTTGTTTCTTGATCCATTCTGCCAATCTGTTTCTTTTTTTTTTTTTTTTTGTGGGTACCTGGGGGTCGACCTCAGGACCTCGCTCACCAGGAGGCGCCCGTGCCGCTGAGCGATATCACCGGCCCTTTTTTTGTATGTGGGTTCCGGGAGTCGGACTCGGGCCCTCGCGCTTGCCAGGCAGGCGCTTAAGCCGCTGAGCCATCTCACCAGCCCCAGTCTGTTTCTTTTGATTGGTGAACTGAGGCCATTTACATTGATGGTTATAACTGGTATGTATTGGTTTATCTTTGTCATGTTATCTTCCCACTGTTGGTTCCCTGCTTTTTCCCTCTGTTTAATTGCTTGCCCTATCTGGTGATTTCTTTCTGTTGTTGTTCTTGGAATTGTGGTCATTTTTGGCTCTGTCTTGAATATCTTTTGGTACTCTTTGTAGGGTTGGATTGGTGGTCATGAATTTCTTCAGTTGTTCTTTATCATGGAAGTATCTTATTTCTCCATCACTCTTGAAAGATAGTTTTGAGGACCTCAAGATGGCGGATGAGTAAGAAGCAGGCAACGAAACTCTCTCTAAAAGTTACCATTGGAACACGGGAATATAGCGACCCAGAAAGCGCAGGAGGGGGGGAGATGCCTCCCCGAAACCCAGAGAAGTTCTGAAGCGCAATCTGGGACCCCCGGCACCAGTGACGGGTGACTTCCAACAAAGAAGAAGGAAAGAAGGAGCAGACCGCGTGCATGCACCTTCTACTATCCCGGGAGTTGCAGCGCCGCGGAGGCTCAATTCTACGGACACACGGTGGCAGCTGGTGCCCAGGGAGCCCCCACGGAGGATCCTGAGACAGCGGCGGGGCAGGGGAGCGGCGGAGAACGGCGCAGACCGGCGGTGAGTGTCTCTCAGCCACAGCTGCCCCGCGCCAGAGAGCGACCGGCCGGGCGCCATTGTGGGGGGTGTGGCGAAACTCAGAGCGGCTCGAAAACTGCTCTGGGAACTTGTGCTCCGGACAGGGCAGCACGGGGCCTCTCAGGCCCACGAAAGTGTGCTGAGGTCAGCAGGCGAACGAGACTGGACTCTCAGCCACACCTGTCCCGCGCCAGAGAGTGACTGGCCCGGCGCCATTGTGGGGGGCGTGGCGAAAAACCAGAGCGGCGGGAACCAGTGCAGGGAACCCGCGCTCCAGACAGCGCGCTGAGCCTCTCAGGCCCAGGGATCGTGAAAGGGCGCTGAGAGCGGAGGCGAGCTAGACTGGTCTCTGCCTGAAAGTACGCGCATCTGCTCACCGCCCGCCAGAGGGCGCTCCTGGCTTACTGGGACGGACCTGCACAGAACAGGACTCTCTCACCACAGGGTAACTGCCTACAGCAGAGTCAACACCTGGAACTGATTCTTTTTATTTTTTTTATTTTTATTTTTATTTTTTATTATTATTTTTTTTTCTCACTGATTCGTTTTTTGTTCTGGCGAAGGGTTTTTTTGTTTTTGTTTTGTTTTGTTTGGTTTTTTGGTGGGGTTTTATTTTTGATCTGTCTGTTTTATTGTTTTTATCTTCGTTTTTGTTTCTGTTTGTCTATTTGCTCTTTCCTTCATTATTCTCTCTGGTTTTTTATATGAGTGTAAACAGCGCCTCTAACTTCTTTCTGATTGTGGTTGTGATCTGTTCTTCCTTTTATCCCTTCCTTCTCTTTCTACCACCTGTCCTCTGCACTAGTGTCCCAATTTTAGTGGGATCCCTCTTGGTCCTCTAACCTTACATCTAATTCCTTCCTATTCTTCCAATACTCTATTTCCTCCTTAACTCATTTTAAATTTAAACTCCTCAGGGGAAAAATTGACATACACAGGACTTGTATACTGCATATAATTTTTCTGGTGTGTTTTAGATTTTGTTATATAACCGCAACTCTATACAGCTAAAAGTGGTAAATAACTGGTTAGCTCAGTCTGTCATTTTCTAGGCTCTGTTTGATGCTTTAGTTAACATTATAGCCAAATGTGAAATAATTGTTCTAAACATCTTTCCTTCCTGATATTTCATGATTGAGATTGACTAAGGGACACAGAAAATACAGTGGCACAGTACCAAAGAATCAAGGACTGGGCCAAACAGGTAGCAACTTCGCATATCCAATGAATTGAAGAGGTAGGATCTGGCAGAAAGCTCAAAACCCAAAAACAAGCTCCACTTGGAAGATACTGCAGAGAAGTAGTCATCTTCTAAAGATCTTAAACACTAGCAATAAAGTAACCTACTATAGGTAATTTGCAAACATCACCCCAGGAATTAAAGAAAGAAAAAATGAGACGACACTTAAACAAGATGCAACCCCACACATCCAATTCACCAAAGGCAAACCTAGGGAGCAACGAGGTGGGACAATCCGAAAGCCACCCACCTGGCCTATCTGAAGTGGTAACAACAAAGCAACTGAATGAGGTTCTGGAAAAAATTAAAACAGAAATAATCTCACAGATAACTGCAGAGATAATGTCTACAATGAAGACCATGCTTAAGGACACTATAGCTGATACAGACAAAAAAATAGATGAACTTAAGAAAACTATAGAAACCATGAATGCTCAGCATAGGAAAGAAATGGAATCCATAAGGCAGATTCAAGCAGATACCCAAGAGATAAAAAATTCCATTGAAAGTATTTGTAGCAGAATAAGCCAATGCGAGGACAGGATCTCAGATATAGAAGACAGGCTTGCAATTAGTGATCATGAAATGGAAAAATTCTTAAAAATAGCAAGGGACCATGAAAAATCAATTCAGCAGCTGCTAGATGACTCAAAGATAAACAACTTAAGAATAATTGGAATAAATGAAAAAGCAGGAGATAGCATCAACGACATTAAAACCTTGTTCAAAGACATAATCAGGGAGAACTTTCCTGGAAGAGAAAAGGAATTTGACACCCCTATAAGTGAAGCTTTTAGAACACCAACTAGACATGATCAAAAAAAAACTTCAGCCAGACATATTATAGTCAAGATCCCAGAAATTCAACAGAAGGGCAGAATCTTAAAAGCTGTTAGGGAGAAGAGACAAATCACTTATGAAGGAAAACCCATCAGAATCACAGCTGACTTTTCAGCACAAACCCTCAATTCAAGAAGAGCTTGGAATGATGTATTGCAAGCTCTAAAGGAAAATAATTTTCAGCCCAGATTGATGTACCCTGCAAAACTATCTTTCAAAATTGATGGAGAAATAAAATACTTTCATGACAAAGAACATCTGAGAAAATTTATGACCACCAAACCAGCACTCCAAAACGTTCTGAAGGACATTCTAGAAAGAGATAGGAACCCCAACAGAAGGAATCCACCAGGCAGGGCAAATAATTAAATAGCCGGAAAGCAGAAAAACAAAGAGTGGGAACCAACAACAGGAAAATATCATGACAAGTCAATACATATCAGTTTTAACCATCAATGTTAACGGTCTCAATTCACCAATCAAAAGGCACAGACTGGCGAAATGGATCAAGAAGCAAGATCCAACAATATGCTGTATACAAGAAACACATTTAATTCAGAAAGAAATTCATAGACTGAAAGTCAAAGGATGGAAAACAATACTCCATGCCACAGGAACCCAGAAAAAAGCAGGGGTAGCTATTCTTTTTGCAGACAAAGTGAACTTCAAGCCAAGAAGGATTCAGAGAGATAAAGACGGTCATTACATCCTTGTAAAGGGAACAATCCAAGAGGAAGAGATAACGATCATAAATATATATGCGTCAAATACCAATGCACCCAGCTATATAAAACAAGTACTAAAGGACATGAAAAATCAAATAAGCACTAATACAATTATATTGGGAGATCTCAATACTCCACTGTCACAAAAAGATAGATCAACTGGACAGAAAATCAATAATGAAATAGTAGAACTGAACCAAACTTTTGAACAAATGGACTTAGTAGATGTCTACAGAGTGTTCCATCCCACAACATCAGAATACACATTTTTCTCCGCTGCACATGGGACGTTCTCCAAAATAGACCACATACTAGCTCATAAAACCTGCTTAAGTAAATGCAAAGGAATTGAAATTATCCCATGCATATTATCAGACCATAGTGCAATGAAATTGGAAATCAATGGCAAAAGATCCCACAAAAACTCCCTAAACACATGGAAATTAAACAGCATCCTCCTGAACAACCAATGGGTCACAGATGAAATTAAAGAAGAAATTAGTCACTTTCTACAACTGAATGATAATGACAGTACAACATACCGGAACTTATGGGATACAATGAAAGCAGTCCTAAGAGGGAAATTTATAGCATTAAATACTTATATCAGGAAAATAGAGCAAGCGCAAATAAACAACTTAAGGGTGAACCTCGAGCTTCTAGTAAAAGAAGAGCAGGTTAAGCCAAAAGCCCGTACAAGGGAGGAAATTATAAAGATCAGAGCAGAAATTAACGTATTGGAGAATAAAAAGCAATACAAAGAATCAATGAAGCAAAAAGTTGGTTCTTTGAAAGAATAAATAAGATTGACAAACCCTTATCCAACCTTATTAAAAAAAGAAAAGAAAAGACTCAAATCCATGCAATTGAAAATGAAAAGGGTGATATCACGACGGACCCTGCAGAAATCCAGAAGATCATCTATACCTATTTTGAAAATTTATATTCTACTAAGATGGAAAATGCAGAAGAAATGGACAGATTCCTAGATTCGTATGAATTACCAAAGCTAAATCAAGAAGATTTAAAAATCCTAAATAAACCAATATCAACCAATGAAATTGAAGATGTAATTAAAAACCTCCCAACAAAGAAAAGTCCAGGCCCTGATGGATTCACTGCCGAATTCTACAAGAAATTTAGAGAAGACCTAACGCCCCTACTTCTCAAACTTTTCAATGAAATTGAAAGGGAAGCAATACTCCCAAATTCATTCCTGGAAGCAAGCATTACCCTGATACCAAAACCAGAGAAGGACCCAACTAAGAAAGAGAACTACAGGCCAATCTCTCTAATGAACATAGATGCAAAAATCCTTAATAAGATACTGGCAAACAGAATCCAACAAATCATCAAGAAGATTATACACCATGACCAAGTTGGATTCATCCCAGGGATGCAGGGATGGTTCAACATACGTAAATCAATAAATGTAATACAGCATATTAACAGAACCAAAGACAAAAATCACATGATCATCTCAATAGATGCAGAAAAAGCTTTTGACAAAGTCCAGCACCTTTTCATGATAAAAACCCTACAGAAAATTGGAATAGAGGGTCTTTATCTCAATCTGGTAAAAGCTATCTATGACAAACCAACAGCCAATATTATACTAAATGGCCAAAAACTGAAAGCCTTCCCTCTAAAATCAGGAACAAGACAAGGATGTCCACTGTCCCCACTCTTATTCAACATAGTTCTGGAAACTTTAGCCAGAGCGATTAGACAAGAGAAAGAAATAAAAGGAATAATGATTGGAAAGGAAGAAGTTAAATTATCATTATTTGCAGATGACATGATACTCTACACAGAAGATCCCAAAAACTCCACTAAAAAACTGCTAGATTTAATAAGCAAATTCAGTAGTGTAGCTGGATACAAAGTCAATACTCAAAAGTCAATAGCCTTCCTGTACACAAATAACAAACTTACTGAAAGAGAAATTAGGGAAACAATACCTTTCACAATAACATCCAAAAAAATGAAATACCTAGGAATCAACCTCACAAAGGATGTAAAAGACCTCTATACTGAAAACTACAGTACTATGAAAAAGGAGATTGAAGAGGATATCAGAAAATGGAAAGATATCCCTTGCTCCTGGATAGGAAGAACCAATATAGTGAAAATGGCCATACTTCCAAAATTGTTATACAGATTTAATGCAATTCCAATCAAAATTCCAACAGCATATCTCACAGAATTAGAGAAAACAATCCTAAAATTCATTTGGAATCAGAAGAGACCTAGAATAGCAAAGGCAATTCTGGGCAACAAAGGCAAGGCAGGGGGCATCACAATCCCCGACTTGAAATTATACTATAAAGCTACTGTGATAAAAACAGTGTGGTACTGGCAAAAAAACAGACCTGAAGATCAATGGAACAGATTAGAAGATGCTGAAACAACCCCAGACATACTAAGCCACCTTATCTTTGACAAAGGTGCCAAACACATTCGCTGGAAGAAAGATAGCCTCTTTAATAAATGGTGCGGAAAAAACTGGCTCTACACATGCCGAAGATTAAAACTAGACCCATATCTTTCACCATGCACTAAACTAAATTCAAAATGGATCAGAGATCTAAATATTAAAACAGAAACATTAAATCTGCTGGAAGGTAGGATAGGTAAAACCCTTGGAGACATTGGTGTAGGCAAAGACTTTATGAATAAAAACTCAACCGCACGGGAACTATCCCAAAGAATCAATAACTGGGATCTCATCTTATTAAAAAGCTTTTGCACAGCAAGAGAAACCACCAACAGAGTGAAGAGACAACCCACAATGTGGGAAAATATGTTTGCCAGCTGTTCCTCAGACAAAGGATTACTATCGAGAACATATAAAGAACTCAAAAAAATCAGACCTCCCAAATTTAAAGACCCACTCCAAAAATGGGCATCTGAGATGAATACACATTTCTCAGATGAAGAAATACTAATGGCAAATAAATATACAAAAAAATGTGCAACATCACTAGTCATTCGAGAGATGCAAATTAAAACAACACTGAGATACCGTCTCACCCCAGAAAGAATGGCTACTATTAAGAAATCAACTAATAACAAATGCTGGAGGGGATGTGGGGAAAAAGGAACACTTCTCTACTGTTGGTGGGAGTGTCGACTGGTACAGCCACTGTGGAAGTCAGTGTGGAGATTCCTCAGAAAACTAGGGTTGGAGGTCCCATTTGACCCAGCTATTCCCCTTCTGGGCATCTTCCCAGAAGAATTAAAAACATCGTACCACAGCGATATATGTGCACCCATGTTTATAGCAGCACAATTTGTAATAGCCAGATCTTGGAAACAACCCAAATGCCCATCAACTGAGGAATGGATAAGAAAGATGTGGTATTTTTATACAATGGAGTACTATTCAGCCATAAAGAAGGATAAACTGGAGACTTTTATAGGTAAATGGATGCAACTCGAGAAAATACTCATAAGTGAAATAAACCAGAAGCACATGTGTAAGCATCGTATTATCTCTCTAGTATGAGAAACTGAAAGAGTAAATAAGATCCAAAATGTACAATAGATATGGTGAATCAAAAAGAAACTGGTCAAAAGGAAAGAGAGACTGGAATAGGGAAAAGAAAGAAGGGAAAGGGAAAAAAACAATTGTATATATATATATATAAGATGGTTAAGATAGATACACTACCATTTTTACTTAGTTCATTGAAGAGTAAGTTTTGTGCCAATAATGTTTGGACAATTGAATGCTAATGTCTGGTGTCCTGAATAACTAACTTAAAGATAGTAATACGTAATGTATTAACCATTGTTACCCTCCTATTATGTTGTTTTGAAAATTTGTTCTTCTTTTGATTTGTTTTGTTTTTTTTCTTCTCTTTAAAAAAAAAAAAAAAAAAAGAAAGATAGTTTTGCAGGGTACATCATTATGGGTTGGAAATTTTTTCTTTCAGGATTTGAAATACTTCCAGCTCTTCTTGACTTGAGGGTTTGTGTTGAGAAGTCTGCCATGATTCTGATGGTCTTTCCTTTATAGGTGTTCTGTTTCTATTCTCTAACATCTTCTAGTATCCTGTTCTTGTGCTGAATTTCTGGGATCTTGATTATTAGATGTCTGTGTATAGATTTATTTTCGTTATGGCTAATTGGAGTTCTATATGCCTCACTTATCTGTATGTCAGATTCTGTTCCCATGTTTCTGATATTTTCTGCTATTACTTCTGCAAATAATCTTTTTATGTAATGTTGACTCCTGATTTTTCATTGACATCTATCAGTCTTATATTGTTTTTTTCTTTCCTTCATCTTGTGGCTGTTGAATTGTTATTTCTTGATCCCTTGTTATTTTTAAGAGATCTTTCCTTTGTGATTGCTAACTGCAGTCTTGTCTTCAAGGTCTGAAAGTCTATCTTCAGTTTTGTTCAAGCAGTTTTACCAACTTTTAATGGAATTTTTAATATCCTAGATATCTGTTTGAATCCATTTCATGCATTCTACTTCTTTCCTATATTGATCTTTTATGGTTTCCTTCATTTTCCTATCATCCTCTATTTTTTTGTCTATCTCTACTCTAGATTTACTGAGTATTTCCTTTGTGATTGTTGTCATTTCTTTCTTCACCTGACAGATAATTTCTGATCTGATTTCCTCTATAGCCTCATTGATTTGTTTCTTTACTTCAGTTGCTATGATTTCAGAAATGTCAGGTGTGTTTCTTCCATATTCCTCTATCTCGTTGTCTCCTGGACTTCTTCTGGGTGGACTGGAGGTCTGAGATTGCATTTTGCTTCTGTGTCTTGTCATTTTGTATTTCAAAAATTTTTATTTTGTTTTCTGTGTTGATACTTGTATGCTTTTGTTGTTGGTAACTATATTACTAGTATCAAGGCCTCTCTAGGAAGAGTCTGTTCTTCAGGGATGTCTTCTGTTTGTAGGAGGTTCTTGGTTTGTGTCTGTCCCAAAATCTTATTTTCCCAGTTAATTAGTAGTGAGATGTTGGTATTTGTTTGGCTGAGTCCCCAGTTCTTTGGTTCTGGGCTGTGGTGAGGTTATTACCCCAGAGCTTCCCAGTATTGTTACAGAGAAGCACTGATTACAACAGATATGACATCCTAGCTAAAGTAGTACAATTAGCAATAACAATAGCATCAAGCACATTTTAGAAACTGCAAATTGTGGTAACTATTAATTTTGTACCTTAAACCATAGGAGGAAAATCTACAATTATATAACAGAACCAATTGTAAATGGGGAGCTTGTATGCAAAGTATTTCCCTTTGGTAGAGTGGTTTTACCCTGTGGTGAGAAAATTTAAGACAGATAGTGGATAAAACAAAGATAACTGAAAAGAAAGTAGAAGCAAGGCTGGAGGATAAAGGATGATCATGTAAGCTTTGGGAAACTTGAAAAGAGGGCAGAAGAGAAAGAATGAAGGAGTAAGCAAGGGATTATATGAACTTGGTCTCTGGCCTTGGAGGATGGGATTAGTTTTCTGTGGCTGGAGTTCTCCCTAGCCATTTAGAAAAGAGAAAAAAAGAAAGAAAAAAGAGAAAGAATAAAAAAAAAAGAAAGAGAGAGAGAACAGGGGCAGCCCCATCCACCTGTTTCTATTCTGTGTGTCTTTGTCCCCAAGCACAATGCTGGTTCATCTAACTTACCATGTATTGGCTTGTATCATTATTGTTTCTTCAGAATTTTCCAGGATGCTAGTCCTGCCTGTCCATCCTGTGTGCCCTAGTTGGGACCCTACTGTGTTGCTGGCATTCCCTTGAGTCTCTGGGCCTTCCCACACAGCTCACCTGGATCTCAGCAGTGGTGATGGGAGGGGCTGCTCTCCACGTGGTTCACCTGGGTCATAGACACTGCGATGGGAACTTAGTCATTTACTAAATCATTTATTCCATAAGAATCTAGTCTGTGGGCTGGTGAGATAGCTCAGTGGCATAAGTGCCTGCCTGGCAAGCACAAGGTCCTGAGTTCAACTCCCGGTACCCACATATGAAAAAAGGACTGGTGATATCGCTCAGCAGCACAGGCACCTGCAGGCGCACGAGGTCCTGAGGTCGACCCCTGGTACCCACAAAAAAAATAAAAATAAAAATAAAAGAATCTAGTCTGTGCCTACTATTTTGTAAGCACTAGGCTTGGTTATGAATGAAAGAAATGTGAATAAAAAACACAGTAAAAACCTTCATGGAGCTTATATTCTATTAGGAAAAGAAAGGCAATAAAAATCTATTATAAGACTAGATTAGATGGTGATGAAAGAAAAGAAAAGGAAACAGATCAGAGAGATAATTTGTGAAGGTGGTTATTTGTTACATGTAGTAATAAGGACAAACTTCCCTGAAAAGCAACATTTAAACAGGGTTGAAAATGATGATAAGGACTCATGTTGCTGTCAAGACAGAGAAGATAGGAAGTGCAACATCAAAAATACCATGTGGCCATCATGAAAAGTGAATGTTATAGTTTGTGTCTAGATGTTCTCTCAAAGTCTCATGCAGTCCTAGGGCTTTTCTTCAGAGGTGGCTGAATCTAGAGTGTGTGATGCATTCATAGTGCAGTGCTGGGATTAATGGTCCTGGGATTAAGGGTGAGAGATTGCTGGATCAGTCCACTGATTGGCTTGGCACTGCCCTAATCCCGGTAGACTAGATATGATATAAGGGACAGAAAGAGGCTTCTCTTGCTCTTGCATTGCTTTTGCTGTCTTCTACCACCATGAACTGTTGCCCCTCTGCCATGTGCCACCCTGCCTTGGACTCAGTGGATTATGGACTGAAACCTTGACAAACTGTGAGCTACATAAACCTTACCTCACTTAACTTTAAGTGTTGGGTATTTTGTCTCAGCAACAAGAAAAGTAACTAAGACTGAGCAAAGGGAAGAGCACTGGAAAATGAGAATTAGCAAAAGGATGAAATGTGGGGACTTTAGAGGTCTGCATAAGAATTTAGCCTTATGCCCTACGTACAATGGGAAGCAATTGCAGGATTTAAAGCAGAGAAGTGATAAGTTCTCATATTTTAAAAGAATTCTTATAATGAGAACAAATATGGGCAAAGGTAGATGAAGGCAGTAAGTCTGGTTAGGAAGCTATTTTCAGTAAACTGGATAAGTGATGACGGTAGATCAGACCAGCATGTAGCAATTGAGATTGTAAGAACAAATCAGACTTCAGATACTGGTTGAAAGGAGAGTTGGTAGAATTTTTTGATGGTGAGATAATGAGAAGAGGCAAACATGACTCCCAAGTTCTGGCCTAAGTGTCTAGAAAAATGGGGAACTAAGGTGAGGAAGTTGCAGGAGCAGAATGGGAGTAGGAGTAATGTTGGATAAGACCAAAGTTAGTTTTGAACATGTTAATTTGTGGCGTTCATAGCTACCCAAGTAGAGATATTCAGTTTGCAGTTGATGGCAAAATATTATACCTCTTGATTTTTTCAGTGGTGTCCAAAAACTGCTAAGAAGTTCCAAAGCATGAATTGGAGAACAGACTGGAACAAAAGGTATAGATTTGGAAATCATTAGCATAAAAATGCTATTGAGGGCTATGGATGTGTTTATAATTTATTTCTCCCATGTTCATCTCTTTGGCCTTAGTGAAGAGTAGGCCTAAAGTTGAATTAAACTGGAGTTTGGTGTTTTAGTAGATTATTAGTACAGTGAAGAAAAAATAAGAGAGTTGAGGGTGTATGCAAGAGAGATTATAATAATAGACAATGGTTCCTGGTCCCTGGGTTAGTGCAAAGAAGGAATTAAGGGCCTGAAAGCCATATGTATTAGTGAAAATATCATAAGGTCAATGGGCTATAATTTAAGAATATTTGGAATCATGGAACTAAAGGGAGTGAGCAGGAAATATGAGAGTGGTTAGAAAATAAGATATCTGAAACTGATATTAAAAAGGGGTTTCTACTAGTCACATTTTTCTTGCTAGGACAAGATACCTAACATCCACAATTTAAAGAAGGAAAGGTTTATTTTGGCTGATGGTTTTAGAGGTTTCAGTCCATTGCTGGCTGGGTCCAAGGTGGAAACATCATGGAAGAAGAGTATGGTGGAGGAAAACTGTTCACCTCGTGGCCTCCAGGAAGCAAAGATTGAACGGCAAAGTGCCCCAGAGTTCCAATAACATTATACCCTTCAAAGGCATGACCCCAGTGACCTATTTCCTCCAATGCAGTCCTCACCTCTGAATAGCACACTCTGCTGTGGATTAATCCATTGATGAGTTTAGTGGCTCCATGTACTAGTCACCTTCCAAAAGCCTCACTTCTGAACACTTGAGTCTTCTGGGAGACATTTTTGATCCAAACCGTAAGAGGGCTTTTGTTGTGCATGGTGATACATACCTGTAGTCCCAGTTACTTGGGAAACTGTAATGGGAGGATTGTAATGGTCTTAAACCCACAAGTTTAAGACAAGCCTGCATAACAGAGTGAGACCTATCTCAAAAAATTGGGAGAGGGTGTTGTAGTTATAGGTAATAAGGTGTAAGGTAGCCTGATGGGAAGAAATGGATAGTCTTTTAGTTATCTTTGACTGTCAAAATAAAATGCCATATACTGAGAAGCTTAAAGTTCCTCTTTCTCACATTTCTGGGGGCTGGAAATTCAAGATCAATGTGCCAAAAGGGTCAGAGTTTAGTAAGGTATTCTTCTTCAGATTGCAAATGGCTATAGCTCCTTCCTCCTCCTTCTCATACTTTTTCCTCTTCTTACCTCCGCCTCCTCTTCCTCTACCTCCTCTTTCTTTTTGTAGTACTGGGGATTGAATCCAGGGCCTTGCACATGCTAACAAAATGCTCTACCACTAAGTTACATCTTCAGCCCTTCTTAATATTTTATTTTGAGATAGGATCTCACTAAAGTTGCCCAGACTGGCCTCATATTTGTCATCCTCCTGCCTCAGCCTATCAAGTAGTGGCAGGCATGTACCATTACATCCATCAGCTGTCTTCTTCCTGTGTCCCACATGATCATTTCCTGGGGCATGTGGGTAGAGAGAGAAAGAGAAAAGGGAAGGAAACTCTTCAGTACCTCTTCTTATACAGAAACTAATCTCATTATCAGGACCCCACCCTCATGACTTTATCTAAACTTCATTACTTCCCAAAGCCCTCATCTTCAAATAATGTTACATTAAGGAGTAGGGGTTCAACATATAAATTGTGTTGCAGCAACACAATTTCAGTCTATAGCACATGAGAAGCAATAGTAGGATCCAGAAACTTGGGGTAGAAGAGGACAAGGAATTGCATAATTATTCTTGATTGGAATGATCATCTTTGAAGTCAAAGGAGCAATGCTATAGGTGCATGTAAACATTTTTAAAGAAGGGCATGACCAAGGAGCTGTAAATGATAATAGGAAGGAGGGTGCTGTTTGGCAAAGACTGATGGCATGAGATTCAGAGCTGATTATATTCAGGAAGGTATGAAGAAATATGATCACTTTCATGTAGACAGTAAGAGGAGTATGGGAGAGAACATAGCTTTTATTTGAGACAGGTGCAGAGGAACACCACCTTCATGTTGGACTCTGAGCAAAACCATTAGAGAAAGCATACATGGCAGAGGTATACTGGGATATTTTCAAAGAAAGACACTCTACCTAACTGCAAAACTTTTTACTGATTGCATTAGAGTTCTCTAAAGGAACAGAACCAATAGACAATACATATGTAATTATGAAAAGGGATTTATTAGATGCCTTTACAGAATCAGAGGCAAGAGAGTCCACAATAGCTGTCTGCATGCTTGACAGCCAGATATCATTTCCTGCTCATCCTAAGAAGATGGAAGCCACAAAACTAAAAGGATCAAGGACACAGCACCAGCCCAAAGTCAAAGGCCTGGAAGCTCATTGTAGAGTTTCCAGTACAAGTCGGCATTGGAAGACAGAAGAAACTAGAAACTGATGTCCAAAGGCAATGGTGAAGACTGGAGCTATTCCAAAAGAGGACACTTCCTTCTTTTCCCTTTTATCCTGTCCAGGCTACAAGCTTATTGATTGATGCCATCCATAACTTCACCCCTCAGTTTGCTGGCGTACATGTCAGTCATCCACAGTCATACCAGAATTATGCTCCACTAATCTTCTAGTTGTTTCTTAATCCATTCAGTTTGATGTATGATGATGAATAATTACAATGGCCTTGAGGAATCTATTCAGTATTAACTTGGACAGTATTGGCCTTGCTTTCACAACTATTTCACAACTTATTGTCATATTTTTCTTTTATCAATACTTCTGGAAATTATGTATAATTAGAATTTTTGTAAACAAGATGTTAAGTACAGTAGGGTAGTCCATTATTTATTTATTTATTTATTTATTTATTTATATATTTATGTGGGTACCAGGAGTTGACCTCAGGACCTCACACTTGCCAGCAAGCGCTTGTGCCACTGAGCGATATCACCGGCCCTTTTTTTCCTTTATGTGGGTTTCAGGAGTCGAACTCAGGACCTCGCACTTGCCAGGCAGGCGCTTATGCCGCTGAGCTATCTCCCCAGCCCAGTCCATTATTTAAAGAAGCACAATGGCAGATCTTTCTGAGAAGTACCATTTGGAATCAGATTTCCTTCTGTTCCATGTTCTCTTTTGGGTGACAAGGCCACCACTAGGCATAACTACAGTTGTGATGAGGATTCTCCTATGACAGAGCAGGCTAGGTGTGGAAGATCTGGAGGGGGCGTCCTGGGGCAGATCTTAGCAGTGGGTGTTACAACTATATTAATTATTATGGCAAGAGAAATTCTAATTTCTACTCAGGATTTGTCAAGGGGCACCATTGGACCCAGAAAGACAAAGGGACACTAAATCAGTATTTAAACACACACACACACACACACACACACACACACACACACACACACACTATTGTTTTCCATATCATTTTAATTTCTCTTTTCTAAATAGATATTCTCTGGGTGGGCCTCACATCTCTCTTCATTAATATAGTAATGGTGGATGATGACTATCTCCCGAAATGAAGTTCTGCAGTTTTACTTTGTCTTTTGAAAATCTAAAAAAAAAAGTGGTTTTGCCAATGAAAAATAACAGTTACTTTTTGCTAAAGAGGAAGTATTCTGCAGGAGCTACTGACAAGTTAAATATGAATGATTTTATAGCTAGAGTAGGAGGTGGAGATGGGGGAAAAGTTTATAGACTATTTATCAACAATAGAGTTGGCAAATACTTGATTTCAAAACTCTTCTTCCCTCCTTCACCCCCAACTTATCGTAGACATTAGTTATCAATTTCTTTTTACTGAACTCAAAGAAAGTCACACATTCTTGAACAGATTTTTCCTGGCACCATTTCTAATCAACTGGTGTCAGAAATAGAAATAAGATCCAACCACAATCTGAGATCTAGATGTCTTTAATGCTTCATAGGAATTCAATCTTCTTGTTACATTTGTCAAAAGAGGTCATATCCTTAAACCACAAAGTTGCTGTTTGTTAATGTGGTCAATTATTCAGTATCATTTATTTTATGTTCCAACTATGCATTTTATTTTGCTCCATGGATATGGGATGTATATTTCAATGGTTTGTAATGGAGATACATGGACTTCATGTGTTTGGTATTGGGAGATGATTAGCAGTGCAGCAAGTCTGCTATACTCCATATTGAGTATAGCAATGAAATAGAAGTTTTGGTTTAATAATTTCAACCTTGTATTTCTAATATCATAATTATGGTATATAAATAGACTTGTTAACTTAATGAAATTATTTGTGCCTACCATTTACATATGAAAAGATATTTGTTTGTATTTTACTTGTGATTCCAGTGAGAAATTTATCTTGGTAATTTAAATATTTTAAATTTAAAATCCCATTTAATATAAATAATACATTTCATTGTATAATTGTATAGTTTAAAGTTTGGAGAGAGTTTAATTATTATCTATTCTTCTCTAAAATGAAATGAAGAAATTCCTTGTACAATATTTCTTACAAAAGTCACCATATTAGTCCAGGTTCTCCAGAGAAACAGAATCACAAAATTAGCCACTACAGTCACCTAAATTTCTTAAAACACATTGGGTAAAACAGAAGTCACTATTTTCCTTAATGATTCATTTAATTTGGGTCAACTATCACTATTGAATGATTTTTCTTTTTAAAGCAAATCCAAATTATGTTATTTCATCCTTAAATACTTCAAAAAGTATTTTTTTAATGGAGGAGAGATCTGCTAGCAAAACAATTATACCATTGTCATAATAAACAACATTTAAAAGGGGGAAAAGATAGAATAATTTTTAAAATCTCATAAATGTGGGATATTATGCTATATACTTTGAATTTATTTGGGAATTCTCCAAATAAATTATTTACTAGAAGAAATCACATGAAAATACACATTTCATACCAAAACATCTTATGCTGAGCACAAATTTGCCACTCAGTAATTCAAATCCATTTTATTCATTACAGCAGTTGTTGGTTCTCAAACTTTAGTGTGGATTAAGATCACTTTAAAGTTCTAACACCGATTATTAATTACCCTCCATCTCCAGATATTTGCATTTCTTAGTTCTTTGGTGATGCTGATGCTATCTGGGGACTTACTATGAAAACAACTGACCCATGTAGTCTCTAAATGAATAAAGGTTGTGGCCCCAGGACCCTGAGACATAATTACTGAGTGCCGTAAAGGGTAGGCAGTTTAGGGCACGAGGTGGTTAAATTTTTAAAAAATGGACAGTAATTCTGCTTCTGTCCCATGTACTTACACATCCCTTCAAATTTACAAACAGGAGCTTTACACAACAAGAACACCAGAATTGAGCTTTCAGTTGGAAAGCTCAATACATAAGCTCATGTATAAATATGGTTCCACTATGTGAGCTTTAGACATTTATTGTGGTAATTGAGTGTTTGAAATCTATTGTTGATATAGAAAAAACTCAATTATTCTGGTGTCTGAATTTAGCTGTAATGTAGAAATAATTGTGGTGGAGTGATAAAATCTTCCTGGATAGATGATATTGGTACTGCTCTAGGCCCAGTATTCATTGTTGTGCCTGTAATATGTGTTACATGGCTTTTACTCCTGGAAACTCATTTCCTCAGTTTGGAAAACATGCATGAAAATATAACTTAAAAGTGATACGTAAAATTTTCACTTTCCCATTATTCAAAAGTTTGAATAGAGTTTTCTCCTTACAGGAAAAAAAGCCAACTTTACTATAACTGGCAAAGTGTGTGCAACAGAGCTTAGGACTCATTAGGACAAATACATCTGAGGAAACTGATTTCCTTATCAAATATGTACTGAGCAGTGTTTATGTATAAGACAGTGTTAGGTAAATGGAGTATATAAAGAAAAAGAGACCATGAATCTTCTTTTCATGGTACTGGTAGGCAAGACATACTATGTATATAAATAACTTCAAATCATCTTCCATGTTCAAAGAGATCCACAAAAGTGCTGACTACTGAATTCAGATGTACTCAACTCTTGAAAACAAAACTATTAAATATTCTTAATTCTACCTCCTTATTTTTCTGTCTTGTCATTTCTGATCTGGAAGGTGTACATGTATTTGTTTACTTCTCTTTTTCATTTTCCACTTTCCTCTCAACCTATTGTAATTTGGCCTCTGTCCAAATAATTCCACTGAAAATCCCTTTCCACAAGGTCGTCAATAATCATTTTAATGACAAATAAAAAAAATAAAGTTTAGTGAAATTTTATCTTCCTAGATTTTTTTTTTCTGAGTTAATAGGGTTGGCAAATTTTCTCAAAACTTTTTATCTCTCTGAATCCATCATACCATTCTCTCCTACTTCTTTTACTCCAAAGTAACTCTGGTAAGTAATAACAATATCCCAATCTTTTATATCTGTTTTATTTTTATGTCACTCAAAGCCTGGCAGGTTATAGGTTTGGTGTCTACCAGGAGAAATGATGACAGCCAAACATAAGTCTTCAAAAACAAATGTATTTTGAATATTTTCTTTATGAAAGTATTCTTTAGAGGCCTTATGGAGAAGAGAAATCAAAGAGGATGTATATGTACCCTAAAGAACTTACATCTACTAGATAATATGCAATCAAATAACCATACTACTAGAAAGTTTGATATACACACTGTAAAAATGTATCAAGTACTGATTAGAATTTCTTTTCTGGAAATGTGGCCAACTAGGCATTTAAAATATTTTAAATTTTCAGAAGAAAGAAAGATACATTGATTAACTTTAAAACATATGTACTGTGATTTGAATATGGTTAGGGTGTCTCTCAAGAGTTCATTTATGTAAGGGTAGTTTCCCAGGGTGGTGGTATTGGAGATGATATGGACCTTTAAGAGGTGGGGCTTAGCAGGAAGTGCTTAGGTTCCTATCCTTGGAAGGGATAAGCTTCTTGCATGATATCGCCTCTTGGTCATTTGCATCAGAGGGTTTTATAAAATGAGCAAGCCTGGCCCCACGCAGCTTTTCCGCTTCTTGTGTTGAGCTATAACCTGCTTGCTCTGCATGTGTTCCACCAGCCACAATCTGCCATTGGGATTTTGCCAGAGCCTGCACTATGCTGTTTGGAATTTGAACTTCTAAGACTGTGAGCTAAATAAACTTCTTTCATTTCATAAGTAGCCTGTGTCAGGTATGTTGTTATAGTGATGAAAAGCTGATTAATGCATTATGTGTAGTAATGAAAAGCTGATTAATGCATGTTACATTTTTGAGTGGCCACTAAAATAATTGAATTTACAGTTTCTAGAAACTAAAATGAAGGGAGATCCATAAAGTTAAATGAAAAATGAGGTTAAAACTTATGAAAAAATCGTTGTAATAAGAGAACACAAAATAAAATATTACCATTAAGTCCAAACATACTGCTAGCCATAATGAATGTAACTGTATTAAATTACCAGTTAATTGAAAGAATTCAGATTTCATAAAAACATTTAACTCTTAATACCATTGATGTTCTATGTGGGAAAATTATTATTTCCAATTCCTATAGAAATCACTTACAGATGGTTTATCAAACTGAATGAGAAAAACAAAAATTACAGTCTATTAGAAGAAAATACTATTAAAAGAAAAATACTATTAATAAATACTATTTCTAATAAATACTACTTCTAATAAATAATATTAGAAGAGAATACAAGAAAACATATGTGATCACAAAGTAAGTCTTTCATGAGACACAAAAGCAAAAGCTACAAGGGGGAAACATTTAATTGACATTATGTCTAAAAATTGATTCATTTTATGTGAAGTATAGTTAGATACTCAATAAATATTAACTATATTAGTATTATTTAAAAATTAGGGGCAGGGCCAGTGAGATAGCTCAGCGGCATAAGCGCCTGCCTGGCAAGCACGAGGTCCTGAGTTCGACTCCCGGTACCCACATATGAAAAAAGGGCCAGTGATATCGCTCAGTGTCATGGGCGTCTGTTGGCCTGTGAGGTCCTGAGTTCGACCCCTGGTACCCACAAAAAACAACAACAACAACAACAACAAAAAAACATAGGGGCATCTAAAGAAAATATAATAAAATATACATTTTACAAAGAATAAACCAAGATTGATAAAAGATACTTTAAAGTAAGAAAGGCTAGCATACAGAATTTAAAAAGTTAAAATATATATGAGGAAAAAACCAACTCAGTCAAATAATTGGTGAATATGTGAAGAGGAGTAGAGAGAAAAGCAAGTGACTAATTTTATCAGTCCATTTGTGCTACCATAAAAAAAAAAAAAACTGGCACGAGTAATTTGTAAACAATAAAAATGTATTGCCGACAGCTTTGGAAGATGAGAAGTCCCAGATCTAGGTTTTGACAGGTTAGGGGTCCGTGGAGGCTTGATCTATCAATGGCAGGGTCATGATAGAAGGAGGATGGAAGGGTCACAGTGGCAGAACTCATTCTCTCAAGTCCTTTTATTAAATAGGGTCTTCATGACCTAATCTCTGCCTAAACCTCACCTCTTAATACCATCTCATTAGTGACTACATTTCAAAATATGAGTTTTAGGGCTATATTTAGACCTAGCATTAATAAATGTGTTCAACTTCATATATAAATTAGAGAGTAAATATTAAAACTATAATAAGAAATAAATTATGTCTCTTAGGTTAACAGAAATTTAAAAGGTCTGAAAATACCAAGTTTTGATGAGAATGTGGATCCCTGGAAATATGTTTTTTTCAATCCTGAAAAAGAATATTGGAAGGAACCTTATAATTCAGTAATTTGACATTGAGGTCTATAAATTCAGAAAAATACTCTGGAATATATGCGCAAGGAAATGATTTTAGCAATGTTATTTGATTTACTTTCTTCTTCCTTTCCCTCTTCTCCCTCCCCCTCCTCCTCCCCCTCCTCCTTCTCCTCCCCCTTCCACTTGCCCTCCTCCTCCTCCTCCTCCTCCTCCTTCGGTACTGGTAACTGAACCCATGGTCCACTGCTTTCATTTTTTATTTTGAGAAAGTTGCCCAGGTTGAACTTGACCATGTGATCTTCCTGCCTCTGCCTCCCAAAGTTCTGGAATTATAAGCTTGTGCCACTCAACATTATTTTTAATAGTAAAAACTGTAGAAGAAATTTAAATGTCTACCAACATGGAGAATGGATAGATTGTGTATTGTTACAATGGAATAATCTATATTATTATTAGTAAAAATAAATGAGTTAGAATTAGATGTGTCAACAAGGTTGAATGTTGACTTAACCCTACTCCTCCCTTGTATTAAATCGGAATAAGACATGTCAACAGGTTGAATGTTGGATTAACCTCACTCTTGCCTTGTACTAAATCCTCTTAAGTCATAGGATAATGTAGACAGTACAAAATCACCTCACATTTAAAAATGAAAAATTGTATATGTTAATTGAGGTTATATACATATATAGCAAAAATTTTAAAAATGCACATGAATGGAAAATGCCAAAACTATGATTATTGCTACTTCTTTGAGAGAGGGATAGGAATTCTTTTGGGGAAAGGTACACTGAGATCCTGAACTGTTTTTACTTCTTTGTTAGTTACTTCTTTGCTATTTCGTCTTATATATTTTATGATTTCTTTTTGTAGTTGAGAGGTGTCTATTTATGTTTTCTTATTTATTATAAATGTATCTATGTACGGTGTGAACATGAAATACATATGGACAGTACAACTGTGCAGCAGTTACTTTAGTCAAGCAAATTAACATCCATTATCTTAAAATTACTTACATTATGTGTGTAAGACACTGAAAAATCTACTCTTTCAGTAAAAATCCTAGACATGTTTTTTTTTTTTTTTTCCCTGCGGTACTGGAGGTCAAACTCAGGACCTTGCGCTTGCGAGCAGGTGCTTGTGCGGCTGAGCGATATCACCGGCCTCAGGTATTTTCAATTAGAATCGTTATGTTGAATTTTAGATATCTAGGGTTGTTGATCTCACATCTTGCAACCTACAGCTCCCCATTTCCTCGTTCCTTAGCTTTCCTGCCCCCCCACAACCAGTGTGTTATTCTATATCTCTTTGTACTTGAATTTTATTTAGTTTTTTAGATTCTATGTGTGAGGTCATGTAGAATTTTTTCTCTCTGTCTGAACCTTTCACTTAGCATCATATCCTCCTGTCCATCCATATTGTGGCACATAGTAGGGTCTCCTTTTGAAAGGTCGAATAATATTCCATTATACATATTCAGGTGGTCCCAATTAATGATAGTTTGATTTATATTTTTAAACTTTGTGATAGTGCAAAAGTGATAGGCACTCAGTAGAAACCCTACTTTGAATTTTAATTGTTTCCTGGGCTAGCAATACTCTCATGATTCTGGGCAGCAGTAGCAGAGAGCTGCAGCTTCCTGTCAGCTATAAGATAACATAGGCAAACAATTGATATTCTAAAGTGTCATTAAGTTATGATGCTTAGTAGGTTATGTGTTCTAAGTGCATTTTCAAAGTACATATTTTCGACTTACAATGGGTTTATTAAACCCATTGTAAATCAAATGGCATCTATCTGCATACCATGTCTTCTTTATCCATTAATCTGCCAATAGAAACTTTAGTTGTTTCCTTTTTCTGGCCACTGTGAAAATTGCTGCAATGAGAAATGTTTAAAAATATGTTTTAAAACAATGATAAGATTTGGAGATGAGTAAGGAAATTAACTTCAGTTGGAGAGGGTAAGGAAGGTAATGATATAGCTGGCTTTGGAAGCACAGGGTGGGGAAGGCAGAAAAGACTGAAGAGGCCACCATCAATGGCGAAATTCCAGGAGCATCTACACTGAAACTAGCGGCAAATAGAGAACATGAAACTGGCCCAGCTCCACTTCAACATGGAGACAGGCAGAGAAAATGAGGATTTAGGATGCTTCAGGAAAAGCTTTGACCATTGAATTTTTTTCTGTTTTTTTTTTTTCATATATAATGGACATATATTTAGGATTTTGAGAGCAGAAAATTATATGGTTTGGTCTGTGCTTTAGAAATCCTAAAATGCTACACAGTAAATGAAGCTTTAGAAATTAAAGGTAATGACTTTGGTATGCGAGATAGATTTAGGGAACTACTTCAATATTCCAGGCAAGAGATGATGGAGCAGTACTTGTAGCTAGGATGATGACATTGGGAGTGGATAAGAAATGATGGGGTCACAAATAGCTTTGAGGTAAGAATGAGAAGAATCAGTTTGACTAGACACGGGGTATGGGAATGACATGTAAGATTCATAGATAACTCCAAGGTTAGGTGGCAAAATAGTTATGACATTAATAGAAACTAATATCAGTATGTAATTGTTTTGAAAAGATAGATAATGGGTTCAGTTTCAACTACATTGAATTTGATATATTGGGAAGGCAGCTGACAACCATGCATCTTAATGGTGATAATTGAAGTCATGGTGTTATGATTCCATTTAAAGAAAACAAGTAAATATTGGTGTGTACAGTACCTTCTAGAATGACTATATTTAGGATGCTGGAAGAGAACAGAAAGAGTTGTAGAACCTGTTCTAAGAAAAGGATGAATAGGGTGGTCACAGCATTATGCTGAAGTTATGTGAATGAACTAAAACTGATTTAATAAATGGTGCTTATTCAAAGACTTTTTTTTTTTTTTTTGTGGGTACCGGGGGGTCGACCTCAGGAACTCGCGCGCCAGCAGGCGCCCGTGCCACTGAGTGATATCACCGGCCCCTTTTTTGTATGTGGGTTCCGGGAGTCGAACTCGGGCCCTCACGCTTGCCAGGCAGGCGCTTAAGCCGCTGAGCCATCTCACCGGCCCCCTCAAAGACTTTTTTTTTGTTCTGGTAATTGAATCCAAGGTCTTCACACTGAGCTACATCCCTAGCTGGCTTTTCATTTTTCCTTTTGAGACAGGATTTTGCTAAGTTGTTAAATTGCCCAGGTTGAGCTTGGACTTGTGATTCTCCTGCCTCAGGCTTTCAGAACGCTGGGATTACAGGTGTGTGCCACCACACTCTACAAGACTGGTTTTAATAGAATGTCTAAAAATGAAATTCACTGCTAAAAACTGTTATGAAGTTATAACTTAGTTTTTAAATACATAAAATTTCAAATACCTTTTAATTAATTGTGACAATCCAATTTGTTGATTATTTCTTGCTTCCCTTCTTACTTATTAGTGTAGGGACTTTCTCACCTCTTAGGCATTTACTAAATGATAGTTTCCAGAGGTAGTTATGGGACAAACGAAGTGTGGTTACACAGTCCAGCTTCATTTCTTTCTTCACTGACAGAGGCATCCTCCAAACCCCCAAGGTTTTAGAAATGACTTATTTCAGTGATTTTAGTGATAATAACTCTCATGTTTACCTATTTTAGCTACATCCTTTGAATAACGGAATTAATTTACATTTTTCTTTTTAACTGGGTAATCAATCTGTGAAGCACATGACAAAGCCTGTCCCTCAGATAGGGCAATATTTTTTCAGTATTCCATGTATGTAATGTTCTTTACTTAGAACATTTGAATAGCCTAATTAGTGTCTTCACAGACTTACACTTGCTTATTCCTTAAAGTATTTCTTGAAAAAATTGTAAATTCTAAATTTTAGCACTTGTTTTATAAATTTATAATTATCAAATTATACATATTATTTTCATATGTAGAATCATCACATAAACTCAAGTCTGGAAGACACTTTAGAGAAAATTCTCTACCATCATTCGACCCATGACCAATACGAATCTCAGAAAAATTGCAGGTAAAAGCCACATGGCATGTTAAAACATCACAAATGACTCAGTAGTATAAAATTACAGGCAAACAAATGATATAATGGTTAAAAATTACTTGCCCAGTTCAGTTATTTTAAACACTGGATTTCCATTGTAGAAATCAAGCTATATTAGAAGTTTACAAAGAAATATCATCAGGTGTTGATATTGTGCTCACCCTCGAGGAGGCGCACACATCGGGAAAATTTTTGCGGTAGTCATTGAGGTTGGATGAAAGGAGAATGAATGATTTTAGTCAACAAAATGCCTTTGCTCTATTATGTAGTAAAATTAGTAACAGATATACCAATCAAGGGATTTTAAAGGTTAATAATTATTAGGAGCTGGGGATGTAACTCAGTGGTAAGTGCTTGCCTAGCCATGTGCACGGCCCTGGATTTAACCCCCCACACACACCACACACACCACAAATATTTTAAACAAAGCAGTGAAACCAATTAAATCAGATGTCAGATGCTTTGAGAGTTCATTGCAACCAAAGTAGTTGTTTTGTCAAAAAGGCTGGATACAGTGGGATTGGGAAACGTAGCTAGATATTTTTCCTCTTTCCTTCATTTAAGAAATGTACTCCTGGCTCAATACTTCAAAGAGTGTTTTCCACAAAAGAACTTTGAAGTGAGTACATATGAAAACAGTAGATCTTAGATATTCAACCTAATGGCACAATATTTTGAAACTGAGTATGCAATTTTAGCATAACTCGGGTTTGCATCCCAGGTTATTGAAAAGATAATGGTCAATAAAGAAACTTACTGCTAGAATGGGCTAAGAAAGATATAGTATAGTTCCCTTTTGATTTTTTTGTAATAATGTATTTGAAGTTTTTAAAATTGTTTTCGGATATGTCTTGGATGTAAGACAGGTGTGGACCATTAGAAAAGAAACCACAGTAAACTACACCAACATTATATTAAGCCATGCTGATGAAGGGTTAGTTATAAAATTTGGCATTTGGTCTAAATTTTGGAATTCACTAAGCTTAATTTTCAAGAGATTATTCAATTCAGTTCCATTCTGAATTGAATAAATGCTTGGGAGCGTCATCCTTCTGACCTGAAAAGCATGTGTTCCAACAGGCTAGAAAACAATTCTGGATCTGGCCACAGTGTGGAGATGTTGTGACACGGATTCACTTTGCCATGTGGAGGGGATAAGTTCTCACATTGGAGCATTGATTTCCTCTGACCACACTAATTTTCCTTTCCATTCTAGAATACCTTATCAAAAACTAATATTTCCATTTCCTGGAGTAAGTTCATAAATGTGTGTGGCACACTTTCTTTTCACAGGAAACATTAGAACATTTTGCATCTGGTACCCCTAAATGTTCAAATGTAATATGATGCTTTTAACTGTTTGATTCTCCATACAAAAACTAGGAATCCATGTAATGCTGAATAAACCAGTTTCAATGCATAATGCACGTGAAAGAGCCACAAGAGCTTATAAAATAATAGCAAATCCTACCGTAGCGCATGGGTTTCATCCAAGAATGCAATGACACTTGTAAATGGCATTCATGAGTTCATGTGCAAATCTAGCTGTTCATTGATTCCAGAAATGTGAACTGCCTACTTTGTACCAGGCTCTCTTGCTGGATATGCAGAAAGCAACAAACAGACTTGGTACATGTCTAGGCGAGAGTGACATTAAAAATATAAAATTACAACCACTTGAGTACTATGTGAGATAGGGTAATGAATATAGAATGAAATATGTGTAAGCTGATTTACATGAGAAGTGAGGAGGAAGGGAGATGACAAATTTAGCCAGATGAAAGAGTGTTCCCTGGGCCAGAGGGAACAGCTTTTCAGAAGGTCCTAAGGGGAAAAGGATTTGGTAAAGAAAGAAACAGAAACAATGTCATCAAGTGTATAGTGGGCTTGAGCCTACTGAATAAAGTGGGTAGCAGATGACCTACCAGTTGACAGGGGCAACAATGCTCAGGGCTGGGAGTGAAATGACAAAGATTTCCTTCCTCCCTCCCTCTTTCCTCCTCCCCTCCTTCCTTCCTTCCTTTCTTTTCTTCCTTCCTTCCTTTCTTTTTTCTCTTTCTTTCTTTCTTTCTTTCTTTCTTTCTTTCTTTCTTTCTTTCTTTCTTTCTTTCTTATTATTAGTGCATGTTTGCAGTACACAATGATTACATTCATTGTAGGGAATTGGTACATGTACATAACACATCTTTACTCTTTTTTCCTTCTTCCTTCCACCCCCTTTTATTTTGCCAGCATTTGATTAATTTATATATAAGTTTTATAAAGTTAATTATCATATAAACGGATTAACAACCCAACTATGAGGTCAAAAATATAAAAAATACATAAAAGAATTATACTAAATCAAGGTACACTTTTAGATGCATTGTCCATACTAGATTACAATAGTTTTTTTTCTCTCTCTCTTTTCCTATCATCTGTCTTTTACTTTGCACTTTACTGTATTTATATATTGAGTTTTTCATGTAAGAGCAACCATGTGATGTTTAAACTTTCATGTCTGATTTACTTCACTTAACATTATGGAATCAAGGTGCATCTATTTTCTTACAAATGCCTCAAGTTCATCATTCTATAAGGCAGAGTATTATCCAGTGAGTATAAATGCCATATTTTCTTTATCTGTTCATCTGTTCATCTGTTGATAGTCATTGTCTTAGTTACTTTTCTTATTGCTAAGACAAAATACGTGACACCCAAAGTTAAGGGAGAAAAGGTTTATTTAGCTCACAGTTTGTAGAGGTTTCAGTCAATCATTGCCAGGCTCCAAAGCAGGGTGGCACGGCAGACAGGCATCACAGAGGAGAAACAGTTCATGGCAGGCAAATGATAGCAAAGCAACAAGGGATGACCGCAGTTCTTTCTATCCCTTGTATCTCATCTGGGCTACTTAAGGTGGCTAGCACTCACGTCCGTCATCCTAGTGCCCTTGATTCTAATTGCACCATGAATCAATCCCAGGGTCACACACTCTAGATTCAGCCATCTCTGAAAAAGCTCCACCTATGATTGTATGAGGCTTTGTGGGGGCATCTAGACACAAGCCTTAACATTCTACCCCTGGCCCCCCAAAGACTCATTCATATAACTACGCAAAAGACATTTAGTCCATCTCTAAGAGTTGCCAAATTTCTAACAGTTTCAGCATTGCTGAAAAGTCCAACTCCCAAGTCTCTTCTAAGATTTAAGGCAAACTCTTTTGGAATTTCCATTCCAAAAGTTACAAACAGGGGGATAGCAAGGAATGGGAACAAAGCAAGACCCAAATCCAGCAGGCAAACATTAAATTCCATAGTTCCACTTCCAGCGTCTGAGGCAATCTGTGGCAAGTTGTGAACTCCAAAGGGCTTGGGTGACTTTGCCTCTACAGCCATGGTTGTAGCTTCCATGGCTGATTCCTTTGGCTGGCTTTGCTCACCCCTTGCAGTTTTCCTTGGATGATCCATGTTCCTAACTTCGCCAAACTTCTGAGGTCTCCACTGCATCTTTGACTTCACACACCACCGTCTCAGGGGCACACTGCCTGGCTTCCCAGGCCTTCTTCTGAAATCTGGGTGGAAGCCATCCTGAACCCACAACTCTTCATTCTGCATGTGCCTAAAACAAGCACCATGCGGATGATGCTAAGATCTGCTGCCAGCTGGAGCAATAGAAGGCTTGATTATAGGGTCCAGTGCCTATGAATAAATCCTGAGGAACAACTTCTGTAGGTCACCGCCGTACTGGAACATGATGCTCTGGGGCCCTCTTCTCAAAGCAAGCCTTTCACTTTAACAATTTTGAGGTGGCAAAGGGTGGAGTCCTGCTGCTTCATGTGATGTCCTCAGGCCATCTTTTCTATTCTCCTGTTCCTTCTCAGCAATCAAGATTTCCTCTGCTCTATCTTTGCAGTCCACAGTTTTACTGGAGCTTCCATTCTGGCCAAACTCACAACATTTTAAATAATTCTGCTGGGCTCTTTGCTCTTTATTCTCAACATAGATCTGGCTAAAAGCCCCCAACAGCAGCCATGCCACCGCCTCAACATTCAACTGCCTTGAAATTTTTTCTGCCAGTTTAATTAGTCCACTGTCCTTAATCTTAGTCTCAGGCAAAGTCTCTGGACATGGGCAAAATGCAGACAAACTTTCTGCCAAGCTATAACACACATTGTCTGGACTCCAACAACCAATGCAGTCCTTCTTCCCAGCAGAAACCTCCTGAGTCTGGTCTTTATTGGCAGAATTTCTATCAGCATTCTGGTCTTCTGAACTCTGACCAGAATCTCTCAGCAAGTATAGTCTCAGGTGTTCCAGCTCTACTTTTTCATCTGGTGTCTCCAAACCTTTCCTAATCTTCTCCTTCCTACAAGCCAGCTCCAAAGGCTCCTAAACCACATGGTCAGGTATAGTCACAGCAATGACCCCTTTCCTGGTACAAAATTCTGTCTTAGTTACTTTTCTTGTTGCTGAGATAAAATACCCAACACCCAAAGTTAAAGGAGGAAAGATTTATTTAGCACACAGTTTGTAGAAGTTTCAAATGTATATATATACATTCTTTCCCCTTCAAATGGAATATTTTGTGCTAAGGATTGAACATAGGTCTTACAGATGCTGTACCACTGAGTCACGACCTCAGCCCCAAGACTGTAGTTTTTTTTTTTTATCTAATTTAAATTTGTTTCTCAACAGATATATAAAAATATAGGAATTGCATGTGTTAATGGGATAAAATGATTTAATGTATGCATATATTGCACAATGGAATCAGGTTAAACATATTTATCTCCTCAAACATTTGTCATTTTTTCATGCTGAAAACATTAAAAAACCTATTGAGTTTATCTTCTAGCTTTTTGAAATGTATAGTTTATTTTTGTTACTGATAGTCACCCTGCTGTGCAATAGCATAACAGAACCTCTTGCTCATATTTAACCACAATGTGATATGCATTCATTAACCTTCCTCCTCCCTCCTCCCCTAGATTTTATTCCAAGCTCTGTGAGAAGCTATTGAAGGGTTTGGGAAAAGAGAACAAAAAGATTAACTTTTGTTCTGCTATGTTATATAAATTTCAACCCTAAATATTAAAACTTTAAGGATTTTAAAAAATAAATTTATTTTTTCTTGGGTTTTATATTTCTTCTCCTCCTCCTCCTTCTTCTTTTTCTTGTTTTTTTGCCATGAGATGCTTGAAGTTTAAAGTATAGAGCTTTTGAGGGAAAAAAATCCAAAACAAAACAAAAAAAACAGGCCAAAACAAAACATCAAAAATCCCTTTTTGATTCTGGTGATAAGATTCTACCTTTATATCTCAACATATTTTCCATTAAATAATTGATTTTGTATAACTGATAGTTAAAAGGGATTTACTTTTACTTGAGGTTCATTAAACTATTAAATTATATTTTACTATATTTATTATTTGCTATATTTATTACATATTATGTTATTTTATTTATATATTTATATTATTTTATTAATATTGTATGTTATTTGCTATATTTATTATTAGAAAGAAGAAAGAGAAAGAGAATCCAAACCTGTGCTCAACGTGACTGGGAGAAACACGTGTCCTTTAAGCTGACATTTGTCTCTCACAGGCAAGAATCCCAGGTCCAGGCCGGTGAGATGGCTCAGCGGCTTATGCGCCTGCCCGGCAAGCGTGAGGGCCCGAGTTCGACTCCCGGAACCCACATATGAAAAGGGGGCCGGTGATATCGCTCAGTGGCACGGGCGCCTGCTGGCGCGCGAGGTCCTGAGGTCGACCCCCCGGTACCCACAAAAAAAAAAAAAAAAAAAAAAAAAAAAAAAGAATCCCAGGTCCTTCTCTATCAAGACAATTTGCCGTGTCTCTGGGTAGACTACTTGCCATCCCTACAACGCCCTAAGAATTACAGGAACTTCCTCATCACACAGTGTGTCCTGGAGATGACTGTTATGTGTTGAATTGATAAGGGGTGCATCACAATTGGTGAGTTTTTTTTTTTTTTTTTTTTTTTTTTTATTAAAATTAATCTGTGCTCATCAGCCACAGAGCTGCAATGCAAAGGGACAAGAAAGCAAATGGTGCAGCGTAGATGTTAAGGATAAGGATGAAATGAAGATATTGGAGTTCTCTCAAGTTGACTATAATTGCAATCTACTCTCAACATAGAATGCAGAAAATTTACAGAAATAAGTGCATGGGAATTTTGTTTAAGAAACAAGCCTGAAGGGATTCATTTGCTTAATGTTTTCTTAAAATTATATTTTGAAGAAATTAGATTTAAGATAATATGTTTAGCCACATACTTACTGTTGTTAACGTTCTTCTTAGTTCAGATTCAAGTTTTCATCTGGGACCACTTTTCTCCTGCTTGTAGAGCTTCTTTTAACAATCTTTTTTCTTCTCAGTGTCTGTTGATTATAAATTCCACCAGCTTTTGTATGAAAAGTTTTTCATTTCACTTTCAGTTTTGAAAGACGTTAAGGCGTAGAATTCTAGTGTGGCTTTTTTCTTTTTGTTTAGCATTTTAAAGCTGTGGCTCCATTCTCTTATTTCTGACATGAGACTGTGTGTGTGTGTGTGTGTGTGGTGCGGGGGATCAAACCCAGGGCCTCACACTTCCTAGGCAAGTGCTCTACTACTAAGTTATACCCTCAGCTCGTGAAACTTTTAAGTCAGTCTTATCTTTGCCTTCTATATGTTATGTCTTTTTCCTGCCTCTGGCTTTTTAAATTTTTTTCTTTATCATTTCAACAGTTTAATTATGTAGCTTTTAGTGCAGCTTCTTCTCTTCTCTTTTCAATTTTTCCCCTTTCTTCTCCCTTTTTTCTTTCTTCCTTTCTCCTTTCTTTCTTTCTTTCTTTCTTTTTTCTTTCTCCCTCCCTCTCTCCCTCCCTTCCTTCCTTCCTTCCCTTACTTCCCTCTCTGTTTCCCTCCCCTTTGATTAGTTAAGCTTCTTGAATCTCTGAGTTTATCATTTTTATCAAATATATAGAAGATTTCTTTTATTACTCCTTCAATTATTCCATTCCACACTTTTTCTCAACCCTTTGTTTTTTCTAAGACTCCAGTAACACATAGGTTTGGCTGCTTGATATTGTCCCAAATGACCCTGAGGGTCTGTTTCTTGTTTATTGTTTCTATTTTTTCTCTGTGCTTTATTTTGGATTTTTTATTGCTACATCTTCCAATTTACTTTGCCCCGCCCCCCCAAAGTATTTAACCTGTATCATCCAGGGAAATTAACATTAAGGTAATGTATTTATCGCTTCTATATGTCTCCTTTGATTATTTTTGTATCTTCTTGCATTTATTTCCTTATTTTATGCTATCTTTTAAATTATAAATATAGGCAACCCATTCGGGGCCCCTCCTGTCACTCAGGAGCTATTCCTATTCCCCATTCCTATTCCTACTCCTGTTCCTCATTCCTTTTCTCCAATAAATTTTCCTACTTTAAAAAAAAATAAATTATAAATATAATTACAATATTTATTATAGCTATTTTAAAGTCTTTGCTCACTAATTCACCATATCTGTCATGCATTGGTCTTTTTTTTTTTTTTTTTTAACAGGATCTCACACTATAGTGTGATCAGGCTGGCCTTGAATTCACAATGTATCTCAGACTGGCTACAATCCTCCTGCCTCAGCCTCCCAAATGCTGGGATTACAGGCATGTGTCACCATGCCCAGCCACACTGGTCTGTTGATACTGATTTTTTCCTCTTTTAAGGTTTATATTTTCCTACTTCTTAAAAGGTTTAATGTTTTTGATTGGATGCTAGAGATTATAAATTTCTCATTGTTGAGTGTTGAAGTTTCAAATATTCCTTAAGTAAGATCTGTGGTTTGTTCTGACAGGCAGGAACACTACTTAGAAATAAGTATGGTCCTTCCTAGACTTTTTTAAAGCCGTATTTTGATAGGTAAATGTACACGTTCTCCAGGTACTCTGGAGAACACCCACTGCATAAGTCTGCTTGTACTACCATGGTAAAACACCACAAACTGGGTGGCTTAAGCAACAGAGATTGATTTTCTTACATTTCTGGGGCCTTAAAGGTCTGGTCAAGGTGCTGGCATGTTAGATTCTGCAGATGGACATCTCACTGTGTCCTCGCATGATCTTTTCTCTGTGCATATTCAGAGAGAGAGACACACACACACATAGAGACACACACACACACAGAGACATACACACACACACACACGCACACACACACACAGAGGGAGAGAGGGACAGAGACAGAGACAGAGAGACAGAGAGAGAGGACTCAGGTATCTCACCTTCATCTTTTTTTTTTGTTCCTTTATGTGGGGTCTGGGAGTCGAACTCAGGACCTCGTGCTTGCCAGGCAGGTGCTTATGCCGCTGAGCCATATCACTGTTCCTCACCTTCATCTCATAAGGAAAATAGTCGTATTGCATTGTGAATCATGACAAATGGAAATTAGATGTTTCTGTACCTAAAATCTGTCAAACATTTCAGAGTATTTATGGGCCGAAGTTCCATCTTGCAAATGTGTTTTTCAGGTACCTTTAGAATACCCACATCTTGTCCTGTGTCTCTACTCCAGTCTTGCCTCTTAAACCCATCCTACTATTGTTCTGTTAATGCCACAGGACTTTTGGGAGAAACAAACAATAAAATGAGACAAAATTCTCCACGAATGTTAGTGTTATTTTTGTCTATCATTCAAGACTCAGCTTAAAAGCTTCCTCCACTGTGAAGCATTCTTAGGTATGTCATTTATAGCACCTTCTAATTTTGACCATCACAGCGCTGTCACTATGCCTCTTACACAATATTAAAGCATGGAGTGATCTATTCCAGGGTTTGGCAAACAGTGATGTATAGGACAAATCCCACCACTGCCAAGATTTATGAATAAAGTTTTATCAGAACACATTAATGCTCATTTGTTACGCGTTTTTTAGCTTTTGTACTTCAATAGCAGAATTGAACTGTAGGACGGAGACTACATGGTCTTCAAAGCCTAAAGTATTGACTACATTATTATTTACAGAGAGTGTTTGCCAACCTGCATCAGGAAAAAATGTTCTCAGTGAAGAGTATAGGCTATTATGCATCATAATGTTTACCGCATTTTTGAATTCTTCATCTCGTAGTGCAAGGTTTCTCAATCTCAGCACTATTTGACATATATGGTAGAAAAATTCGTGTGTGTGTGTGTGTGTGTGTGTGTGTATTTTGGGAATTGTTTAGCAGTATCTTTAGCCTTTTCCCTTCTGGATGTCAATAGCACCTGCTTCACAAATTGTGAAAAAAACAAGAACCTTTTTAGACATTGCCAATTGTCCCCTGGGGACAAAATCATCCACATCTAAGAAACACTACTATGAGGTTTCTTTAAATTGACCAAATGTGAAAATAATGAAGTTATTTGTTAAACAATTGAATCTCATTAATCTTGTGAACATTCTGCATTGTGTCGTTCCTTTTTTGTGGCACGTGAGAATTACACAGACAAAAGTGAGGAAAGTGCATCTGACTTTAAAAGATACACAGGTGTTACTGATTCACGTGAAATGTTGAGAATTACTGTGTTAGAGATCAAAATGAGAGCACATCAGCATCAGCTGGAGACTTGGTTAAAGCATAGATTACCAAGGCCTACTCGCTGAGACTTGGATTATTAGGTTTGGCTGGTCTAAGAATGTGCATTTCTGAAACTTTCTGGGTGATTCTGGGTGGTCCTGGAAGGATATCTTGAGAATCAGTGTTATTTATATTTTTATCTCTGGCAAGAGTATTCTTTTAAAAAAGATTTTATTAGTAATAAAATTTTGAGATGAACATGTGGTATACTCAAAAAAGCACAGTAATAAATAAAATGAAAACAAAAGAAAACAAAACATCTTGGTTCAGGTCTTGCTCAACCTTTACTAAAAAACCATTTTGTATCTCTGATCTCAAATTCATGATCTATAAAAGGAAAATTATAATAAATGATTAGCTATCTTGCAGAAGTAACATATGTAAGTTAAATTTCAATTACAAACACCATTTTTACTCCACCATTTTCCTCATACACACTTGAAAAAATACACTGACGATAGTGTATAGACCTTTTGACTAAGCTCTGAGAAGTAAGGCAGAAGTCGAGGGCAGCCACTTTATCCAAGTAACTGCAGCATAATAATGTCTGATCTTGGTTCATTCTGGAATAGTCTCTAAGAAGTACAGAGGACCCTGAATTCTGGGTTAGAAAGATAACAATTTGAAATTTTTAACACCTTTTTGGAATACACACATTCTGGATTGACTTTTAAACTAACCTGAATGTTGAGATTCTAATAATTCAAATCAGAATTATAAATGTATCTACCATGATCATTTCATACTGAATTTAAAACATTTATATCTATCTTACTGGGCATTGTTGTTTATTTTTGGTCATTTCTGAGAAATGAACATGACTTTGCTAGAAAGTTTACTTGAAAGCTTTTGCCAGTAAGAGGCATCAGTCATTAGGAGGTTACTTCTCAAGACAGATGAGTTACATAATGTTTTTTAGAACATTTTCTGCTGGAAGGATGTGTAATGTATGTTACCACTTCTGTCATTAAGGGTGTGGATCTTGTTTAGCATGACATTTTGTGGGATCCTAGTTGTGTGGTATTTATAGGCATCTAACTGGATGAATAACATCTGATGCATTCAAAGCACACACATTAATGGTAGAATGGACAGATCTTTCTGAATAAACTACAAGCCAAATCCAAATTCTGTGGTAATGTTTCCATCTGTCCTGTGATATTCATTATTGTAGAATATCATACAGTGGTGGTGTCACAAATGTCATGTCTCTGGAGCATCATGTAACCTTGGGAGCAGAAATATCTAAAGAACCAAAGGAGAGTAAAAGCTATAATTAAAAATAAGCTCCAAGAAATAGTTTCCATGTGGTTGTGAGAAGCCCTTCAGCACAGCTGGAAAATTTCAGGCTGAAATATGTTGGAACAATAGTTTACAGAGGAAAGTAGCTGGGTTTGTGGTTACACTTGGAAGTGAAATTTCCTAGCTTGGTCATAATAGTAAACTAGCTATAAAGTCTGGAAGAATATTCCCTAAAGAAGATTTTTTACTCCCTGAATTACAAAGAGAATCAAAAAAGACGATTTCATAAATGACGGTATGGACTTATACTCACAGTAGGAAGAGTCCTATTATATACAAATGAAAGTATGCTTCAATGTATAAAAATATAGATTTATTTAATAATAAAGGATTGAGGAATCCAAAATGCAGGAGAGGAGATTAGTATTCTGTACAACATTGTACAATAAGGTTATGTTCTAAAGCTAGGTGCAGAAATCTTTCCTTTTTGTATTTGAATAAAGATCTCAATATATCCCAAATCAATTAATTTCATTGTAGATTTGTTTTCCTCTGCTGTGTTTTCTTTGCTTTTATTGTTTCGGGCTTTTTCTTCCTTCAAGTTATGTAATATTGAAACTTGGGATTTTTTTTTCTCCTTCTATTCACCTTCTATATTCAATCAGTTGTGCATATCTTTCAATTCTACTGTCATTGAACTATTCATACCCATATTTATTAAACTATTTAGTATGCTAGGTTTATTGAAAATAGGTTTACAAGAACTGCTAGACAAACAGGAAAGTACTGTGAAATTGTGAAGTCTTCAGGTGTGGATAATCACTTGGAAATGGGAAGAGGGCATGGTAGGGTGATTAATTTGTGGTTGATGAAATTTTAAGAAATCAATGCCTTGAAAAAGTGGAATACAGGGGTGGGGAGAGGAAAAAGCTAAAAACAGATGTGGGGCAAACATATGTGGGTAATCATGAATAATATTTTGGATGATAAGGGTATGTTTTAGAACAAGAATGTATACTGCTGCTGACAAGTAGTATTATCAAACTATAAAAAATGATTCCATATATTGGTCTGAGGTGGAAATGAATCTCCCTTTAGAAACCTAGTACCTTTAATCTGTTTCTTTAACCTTTAGACATATTATTAGTAAATTAATTAATTGTTAAAAAGTGTGGCTGGAATTTTGTTCAGTTTTTTTCAAGTAATGATAAAATGTTTACTGTTATAAAACGGAAGTTTAAGAGAAGAATGCAATGTATAGTTTTATTCACATGCATGTGGGTCAGTGGCTTGGATATCAACACATGATAAATTTAAGTAGTTTGAGACTTAAGTCACAACTGTAATTTCATTGCCTTGATGGATGCTAAGAATATTCCCTGTTCTATCAGTTTTTTGTTACTATATAAGAAATTACTGCAACTTTAGTACATAAAAGCCATTTTTTTTATCTCATATTTAGAAGTTCAAGATGGCATGGCTGGGTTCTCTGCTCCAGGTCTCACAAAACTGAACTGGCTGGCTGTTTCTCATCAGGAGCTGGGCCTGTCCCCGTCATTTCCACTGCTGGCAGATTTTAGCTCCTTGGTGTCACAGGGGAGAAGTACACACTTCTTTGCTAGTCATTAGTGGATGACTGTTCTTATCTCCGAGTAGTTGTGTGTATTCTTTTGTTTTTTTGGTACCGGGAATCGAACTCATGACCTCTTGCTTGCCAGGCAGGTGCTGTGCCGCTGAGCTAAATCTCGGGCCCAGGCCTTCTGTATTCTTAAGTGCTGCGCCTTGTTCTCAAAGCAGCCACAGTGTATCATGAAGTCCGTCTCATGCATCAGATTTCTCTTTCTTTTCTTTTCTGCCATCAGCTGGAGAAAGCTCTGTGCTTTTAGGAGCTTTGTGATAATCAAGCTCACTTGGACAATCTCACTATTTTAAGGTCAGCTGTGCCATGTAGTGTAATCATAACCACAGGCGTGATATCGCATTCACAGCTTCTGGGGGGTGGGAGTGCGATCTTTGGGAATGAAATCTTAGAAAGTTTGTCTGTTGTACCTGTGTGATGTAAGCAGTGGGACAGTGCGGTTGTGAGTCACCATGTGGTCCAGTAAGAAAACCAGCCAGGATGCAATTATTCTTCCTATTAGGACCACAGGTACACTCTTATTTTAAATTGAAATAAAAAGCAAATTACAGCAAAAACCAAAATAAACCCCATTTCCAAGGCCAGAATGCTCTAATTAAATGAGTTAATAATTGCAGAACTAATAATTTCCAAAGAATTACAGTAAAATTTACTAAGATGGTGTTTTTAAAAAAATGAATATGGAGCCAGGAGTGGTGGTAAATGCCTTTAAAACCCAGCACTCGGGAGGCTAAGGCAGGAGGATCGCTGTGAGAGACAAGCCTGAGCTACATGGTGAGTTCAAGATCAGCCTAGAATACACAGCAAGACCCTGTCTCAAAGAAAAAAACAAAACAAAACAAAAAACCCACAGAAAATGCCAAAACTAAACCAAACCAAATGAAACTAAATGAATATGGAAATATTTTAAATAAATTTGAAGATGATGAGTATACCCAACATTTTATACTATCCTTATGATAGCAAAATTACACACATATTGGCAAAATGATTGTAGGGATATAAAAAATACCTTAGATATTTGTAAAGCGAAGTATATGAATAAAACCTTGAAATCCATAATTTTCCATTGTTTAATAGAAAAAGAGTGAATTGGGAAACATTGCTTTCTAAAGAAAACATTTCCTAATAAAATTACTAGGCCTTTTCTAAGATTTCCTCAGTAAAATCTATTTATGCACCTTTTCTTCAACACATACATCATGTTCTCATGAATGTTATTAAAAATTCTCACTGATTTTTTGGAAAAATTTTGAACATATTATGGTTAATTATATCAACCACTGTAATTCAGCAAAATTCCATATGAGATACATTCAAATGCACACAATATTATCTGATCCCATGACTATATCCTTTGTGAATTAAAGGATATTTCATTTTGAAAGAAAATATGAAATTGGATTACTAAAAGAAAATGAAGAAATCTTTTTCTGGATTTAACCATAACCAAAAGCCTTTATTTTCTACTTAGCAATGGTTGAGTAATTGATTTGAAAAATTTGGAGATATTGAGCTGAAACTGAGTGGATTTATATTTCTGTTTCTGACAAGAATTTCATTGGTAATATAAATTAGCTAATGTTAAAAAGGAAACTTGAAAAGTTGTGGATTTAGAGCTTCATTGTTACATGTCACACGTGATTGTAATCTAATATAAATTAATTTTAATGACACTAAATTTATTATTTTTAAGGAATAGTATATAAGTAGTAATACTTTATACTTTTCAAGATTTAAAATTGTTATTGTACTGGTTCTTACAAATTCAGTCTCATTATTATTCGTGAGTGTTTCCTGCTATATTAAAGCTAATACCTGGGCTGGTGAGATGGCTCAGTGGCATAAGTGCCTGCCTGGCAAGCACGAGGTCCTGAGTTTGACTCCCGGTACTCACATACGATAAAAGGGCTGGTGATATCACTCAGCAGCACGGGCACCTGCTGCCATGTGAGGTCCTGAGTTTGACCCCCGGTACCTACAAAAAAAAAAAGCTAATACCAAATTATATTATAAATTGGTAACATTAACTATGCCAGGAAGCACAGACTTTTCCTTTTTTTCCCTTTTTTATTCTAAAAGGCATTTTTCTTTTAATAGTTTAATTTTTTTCTTGTCATGGTATATAATACCATGAATATGTTCTTATTTATGAAAATTTGTATTCAATCATCTCATTTTAAAGTGCTTGCACAAATCAAATTGACTCAAAGTATATAAATTTATATACTCAAAGTATATAAATTTCCAGTTGGATTTTTGGAGTTAATGTTCATTTGAAGTGTAAAGAAATAATAGACATTTTATTTGTTTGTAATATTGAGCAGGCATTGAGACAAGAAAAATAGTCTGATATAAAAAGAATATATTTTTAGTTCTTTCATATACTACTACTTTATCTTTTAAAATATACCTAGCATATGTTTATTAAATACAGAACATCACAAAGAAATATAATTCATTCATTTAAACATTAGATTCTTAATGAGAACCAACTATGTACCAGGCACACTGCAGGAAGAAATAATGGTGATAGAACTACTAATGGAAATATTTTGTGACAGTTGACTGAAAAATATTTGTCAAGGTCACAGGTAGTTCTAGATCTAGAACATACACTGGGTAATCTGGCTTCAGAGGGAAGATTTTTATCACTATTACATTAGATCCTTGCTCTTATCAAACTTACATTCTACTCTCTGGGGTAGCACTAAAGAAATAAACAAGCAAATATAGTAATGACAATAGTAATATAGAAGAAAAATAATTTTCTCTGAGAAAATATTGTGGGTAAATATCATTTAGGTAGAGAGGCAAGTGCTTATTTTTCTGAACCAATGGTATTTAAATGGTGACTTAAGCAGGGGGAGTGATGTAGGTATTTTCTGTCCAGAAAGATGCTTAGGGAGGAAGATCCTAAGAATGGAAAGATCATGGTAGGTTGAGGAACTTTAGTCAGCGGAGTGGAGAAGGTCAGGAAATGGGGTGAGACTTTCTAAGACTTAATTTTTACTTTAAGTCATTGAAAAATAATCCAAAGGTTTCAATCTTTAATCATTGTTCAGGATATAATTTTAGGAACAGATTAGAAGAGTAAGGAGGACATGATGAAAGACCAATTAGGGTTTTACTACAGGAGATCAGGTAGAGGAGTGTTTCAGTTTTGATTAGATTAGTAACTGGAGAAGTAGAAATAAAGGATAAATTTGGAATGAGTGAAAAGAAAGTAACCACTGATGTGACCATGTGTGGGATCGATGAGCAACAGAGACATGGGTAGAAAAAAGGGAGAAAATAAATAAAACCAAGAAGGAAACTAGAATATGGTATGAAAAACCCCAAGGGGAGAAAATTTTACAAAATTGTTCGATGATGTCAAAAACTCCTTAGTAAGCAAGAAAAAGTATACTTTCCATTGTATTTGCTAACATGGAGATTACTAATGGCCTTTTAAGGAAGAATTTTACTGGAATAGTGAGACATAGAGCCAGATTAAAGATAGTGGAGGAGGGAGTGCAGACAGCATGGGCAGACAATTCTTTTTAGAAGGTTGACTGTCAAAGATGGCAGTTCATGGGCCGGTGAGATAGCTCAGAGGCATAAGCACCTGCCTGGCAAGTGCAAGGTCCTGAGTTCAACTCCCGGTACCCACATTAAAAAAAAAAAAAAAAGATGGCAGCTCAGAAGGGATGTGGAGTTCATGACCTCCTGATTTGGAGGTAGATTAAAGGCCCCAAATTATTTGCTATTTCTCCCATTGAGAAGTGATTTTCAGTTATTCTCCCCTTATTCTGAGCTGGCCTTAGAGACTTATCATCAGAATGTGGCAAGTGATGTTCTGGGGTTTCTGTGTATAAATCATTAAAAACCTTGCAGCCTCCACCTGGACTTCTTGGAATATTTGCTTCTGGGCTTATAATCACCATGAAAAAAGTGTGAAAACGTAGATAATGTTCTGAGCAAGCTTAGGCAACCCACAAAAATAGGCTATATGGAGGGACCCCTGGACAACCCCCGTGTATTCTAGCACAGGCCACAAGTCTTGAGTGAAGAAGTCATGGTGAGTGTGGAAGCCTCAGGAGATGCAACCTGGAGGAGAACTGAGAAACCCGCCTGACCGTCCAAAATGAAGTTCTGGACATAGGGCCCCAGTCAGCTGTCCCAACCGTCTTGGACCTGCTGGAGCCTCGGTTACTATGCACCAGAGACAAACCATTATCACTAAGCTGTCCTTGAATTCCTGATCTGCCACATAATGAACATAATAAAATAGTTGTTGTTTTGTGTCAGTAAGTGTTGGTATTGTCCCACAATAATAGATAACTATAATAACCTTGTATGTAGCAGCTGTTCATTAAATATTAATTTAACATTATGAAAATTCAATTTATTTCATATTTTCCAAATATACATGATTAAAATGGGACACACAATTTTATGGACCTTAATGGTGGGGATTTGTTCTGAGAAAAGCAACATTAGGCTAGTTTTTCATCGTGAAAACATTACAGAGTGTACTTATTCGAATTTAGATGTAATGTGCTACACAGCAAGGCTCTACAGTATCTGTGTACACTAAAGCCTATTTTCCCTGCAGCCATAATAAAAATCCAACACGAGATTAAATACAATACTAGAGAAAATGATACAATCAAGACAATATAAACATGAGCTATAAGAAGCTGTTGGATAACATAGCATGCTATTTTACAGCAAATTTTTTCATAAGTAAAAGAAATACATTGTACTCTAAAATAATGTTAAGAAGCATACTATATACAAAAATGAGTAACATAGTTTTTTATTATCATTATGCATTTATTATGTACTGTACATAATCATAATATACATATTTATAATTATTTGCAATACTGAAGATTGAACCCAGGGCCTCCACATTGAGCTATATCTGCAGGCCTTTTTTTAATCTTATTTTGAGACAGGATCTCTACTAAGTTATTAAGTGGTCCAGGGTAGGCTTGAAATTGTAATCCTCCTGCCTCAGCCTCCCAGAGTGCTGGGATTACAGGTGTGTGTCACCATGTCTGGCCCTATGTGCTATATTTTTTATACAACTGGTAGCAGGGTTGGTTTGTTTACACTATCATCACCACACATATGTGAGTAATAATGCACATGCTATGAAGCCCTGATACACATATGTTATGATGGTATGTTGTCACTAGGTGGTAAGAATTTTGAGCTCTATTTTAAACTTAAGGAACCACTGTCAAATATGTGATGCACTTTTGACCAAAACGTTATCAGTAACAGCTAAACTAAATTATTAACTTGGTTAGCTTGTGAACTACCTTGGGGATTAGCGAAGCACTCTTGTGGCTATGTCTGTTTGTGTCATGGAGATGTGACCTTGAGCATTGTATCTGTTCCATTGTCCCTTCTTCTCTGGTGCTTCTCCTGCTCTGCTTCCTGGCCACCCAGTGGGGGCAACTTTGCCTGACTATGTCCAAATACATTATTTGATGCGTTGCTATGCAAAATAAAAATTTCTTAATATACGACAACATTTCAATCATTTGACCTATCGTTTGTCTTTCTAGTCTAAGTTACTGATGACTATGTTATTTACACTCCAATGATTTAAAATTTGTATATCATTAAAATAACCTTTTGATCCTCAAGTTTTAAAAAATGTACTATGCTGACTCCCTATACACTTACATTATCCTAGGCATTATTATAAAGACGGCAGGTGTATCAAATTATTTAACTTGAGAACATCCTATTCCAGGTAAGGCTGATTTTTATCTGCATTTTCCAGAAGAGAAAATTAAAGCATAAAAATGTCAAATGACATTATCAAAGTTGTCCAGCTAATACCTGATCAAGGTACTCAGGCTCTGGAGGCTTTCTGTCTTTTTAGCTACTTTGCCATATACACACATTGTTTGTGTCTTTCTCCCTTTCTTTATGTTTGAGAAGGGCTGTATTGATGGAAGTCCTGTTTACCAAGATGGGAAGAAAGTGAAGAACAATTGGAACTGGAGGTACTGCCCAGGCGAGGCATGGGTGACAGGGTATGCAAACCAAAGGCGAGGAAGGTGGTCGCTCAGAGGATGAACACAAAGAATCTTCCCTTTTATATCTAGCTTAGGTCTGACCCTCATTCTATCCGGTGCTATAATAAGACACACTGAGCCTGACTCAGGTTCAAGATCCTTTTAAGATTTCCTATCTGTTCCAATATAAAATCGGCTAGTCCTGCTTTCCTTTGAGATTCCTATATATTTTGATCATGCTAAATGAAGTAGGTGTGCTCAGATATACAACTTAATTTTTAAAAACTTTGTTGTCTTAGCTGTACCCAACTTAATATCGGCCAAATTTATGACAAATGAAACCCATTCTTTTCAAAGTGTACATAATTCCTGAAATAGAGGTACAGTACTGTTCTTCAGGAAGGTCTTGGCAGCTTTTAAATATTCCTCAGCAACATTACCCTGCAATAGCCTTCAAGGAAATGACACTGGACTGCTACCAAAGTTTTGCTACGTGTTACTTAGAAATATGACTCTCAGTGGTGAATTGTTGTAACTTTCTATAAATGGATTATTCCCTTCAGGAGAAGCATTATGTGTTAGAGGTGACTACTGATTGAGCTGGCAGGATTCTGATTCTTTAGCAAAAAAAGTAACTTGAAGTGTGTGTATGTGTGTGTGTGTGTGTAAGGTTAACTTTGTCCCAGTGAGAATAAAAGTATATTAACTACAATATCTTTAAAAGTGAAATTGCATAAATAATACAATGCATATTCTACGCATTTATTCATTTTTATAGGTAAGAAAACTACACCAGATAATATTTTCAAATAATGTTTCAGATGAAGCAGTTGTGATGTCTAGAATAGTAATATTTTCAATTGACAACACTATCATCAAGCATGCATTTGGGATAACTCTCTTGGAATGAGGAAGAAGGCACCACTGTGAATGCTTATGTAGGTAAATGTGGGGAAATACTTCTGTCCTATGAAGAAGCAGGTTGATGAAAAGGAGGATGGGGTCTCCCAAGACAGGCTGTGTGTGCTGCATGGGTAAGAGGAGAGGTGCAATAGAACAGGGAGGCCAATAAGTAGTAGCAGGAAAGGCCGGGCTGTGTTGGAGGTCTGGGATGATGGTGGCCGAATGATCAAATCGTTTCTGGAGAATTCTGTAAGTGAAGATTAGTGCCATCTTTTTTGCTAAGTACTTGAATCTTTCCTTCCATTGTCTTTTCATACCAGAGCAATGATGAACATTTTTCCTTTTTATAAGAATCCTTTGGTCTCCAGACAATGACAGTTTTAGTATCATGAGCAATTTAAGCAGAGTCATACGGCCAATGCCAACTACTTAAGTATCATAGGATTTTACTCTCTGGCATTATCTTCTTTCAGATATTTTGCTATAGTTGTCATAATTTCTGACACAATATTCTTACTTTTAGGAGAAAATGGCCTCTAGGTGTCTGTCTACCTGTGTCCATGACCAGGTTTTTCCTGATCCCACAGCCCCTTGTGGGTCACGTGCTCCCCAAAGAGAGCTCCTCCATCCCTAGAGGGAAAATCTTGATTAGTCACCAGTTACAGTGATTATTTCCGCCTGTTACTGGTGTAAGCATGTGCATGTGCATACGCTTCAGGGCAATGAGGGATGAGGGAACGTCATCTGGGGCTGGGTCGGTTCTTAATGTACTGTCTCAGCTTCAAATGCACCCTTAGATATATGCTCTATGACGAGAAACAGAATTCTTATAACCAATTTTCCTTGAAAATGAGCCTGGTGCTAAGCTTTCTCAGTAGAGGGCGCTGAAAAGACACCGTTGGAGAGGAGGCTTCCTGCCATCGCAGCCTGTGCTGAGACTCTGCACTGCGGTGGTGGACATGAGTGGAACCTGTCTGAGCTACAGCCTAGAACATGATCCCTCTGACCTTGGAGCCTCCACCTGGTGAGGACCCGGCCGGTGTGCGCACAGCTGCCTGGGATCCAGTGAGTGGCAGTGTGTGGAAAGACCCACACAAAGACTAGCTCCCCCTGCGAGCTCCTCCCCAGCGGCCGCACACTCGGAAGGCCTTTGACCTGCACTGGACCAGCTGGGGTGTGGGAGGGTATGTGTGTGAGGGCTGCCTGTTTTTTCCCACAAATTCTGTGCATGTCTGACAAGTTCGTGCTATCCAGTGGCTGAAACACATCCTTTTCAACAACGTATGGGCTCCCGAGTTTGTTATAGTTACCTTTATTATAGTTGGTGATTATTAAATTAAACTTACTATATTTAACCCACTGTGTTACTTCTATCCCTGATCAGTTCTAGATTGTTCCAGAGGGTTTCCAGGGAAATGGTCTCATCAGTCATGAAAACCAGTGAAGACTGCTGACCGTTACTGCCTTTGGATGTTAATGTGTGTAACCCCAGGAGCTTTATCAGTTATCTTTGGCCTGGGTAAGAGACACGAAAAGGTCCTTGGTTTCTGACAATACCATATTTTAAGTTGACCAACCCTGGTGTGTGTCCTACTTGCAGACTTCTCATGTGATGTGGGCAAATACTCTTACATTTCAGTACTTTGGGTTTGGGATTTTACTTACTTGCAGCACAAAGGCATGATACTTCCTTGCTTAAAGTCATCATTATTCAAAAGCCTTTTTTGGAAGCATCATAGTGTTCCTTGGAAAGATTAGGTGGTGATATCAGTTATTACTCTTTGAGTCATTAGGTTATATTGTCCATTTTGCTTAACAAACTCCCTGTTGTAATATGTGGGAGGTCATGCTTTTTATATATTCAGGTTCCTCATATCATAAAATTACATTGACATTCTTTGCTCTTTTCAGTTTAGCTTTCCTTTCTGATTACGTTGAATTTCTGTTAATTTTTATGGCAAAAAGACACCTATTGATATGAATGAACCATGAGTTATTGTTTTTAGAGGATAAAAATGCCTCTGAAATATTACTCATTCCTTGGAAACCTACTATGATGTTTCTTCTGGGAAGCTGACTTTTCAGCCAGTTTCCCACTTCTCTACTTTAACACAACTCAGTATAATACTTCAGTGTAAGTCTGTATTAGAATTAATTATACACCTACCAGAACTTAAAAATGGGGCCGGTGAGATAGCTCAGCGGCGTACGAGCCTGCCTGGCAAATGCGAGGTCCTGAGGTTGACTCCCGGTACCCACACTAAAAAAAAAAAAAAAAAAAAAAAAAAAAAAAAAAAAAAAAAAGAACTTAAAAAGAAATAAAGCTGTCTAGTCTATTGTCTCATACTACCCATCTTTTATAACAGTTACTTATAATTTTATCCTTGGTTAATGAGAAATCTTTCCACAGTGGGGTTGGCCATAGGGAAGAAATCTGCCACATGGCTTTTGCAGGTGTGGTCTGCTCATCACACTGTCTGCACGCATGGCTACTTGGCTTATCATTTACTCATTTGCTGTCCTGTCTGGTTTCTGGAGAGAGGTTTTTTTTTGTTTTTTGTTTTTTTTTTACTGTGCTTTTCCTGAGACTTCCTCTAGAAACATTTCCAGCCCTCTAAATATCACCAGCCTCTCCCCAGTGGAGCCAGTGATTGTAACTTTGTGGAAAAACAAAGATCTTAAAAAATTTCACCCCATCCCACCCCAGCCAGTCCACCTCTTCTATCCCCATCGTCTGCTAGGGACGGTACATCTGATTACTGATGTACTATCTCTTATGGCCAGGATCTTGTCCACGTGCTTTTTTCCCTTCTTTCTTCACAGAGTGGCTCACTCTCCACTTCTATAAAATGCTGTTCCTATTCTGGGCTTTAAGGAACAGGCAATTCTGAATCCCTTCCCAGACAGACCTGGTGGCCAGCATGAATATATACTTCCAACTTGCACACATCTTTCAGTGAATAATGACGTGCATGTTTTCCCTGGAGCTACCTAGGCAGTCTGGCTACTACAAAAGTTAATCACTGCTTTATTCACAGGAAAAGAACACTCAGATTTTTTCAATGTGGAAAATTAACTGTTTGGTGTTTGCCCCCAAAGAAACAAGATTTAGGACTTGGATAAAATTTGTGGGGAGTTCAAGGAGAGGAATGGCGGGGGCTCAGGAAGCCAAATTACAGGGGCTGTGCTTGCCTTGCTAAGCACTTACAGTTTTATTCTGAAGGCAGTGGGGAGCCAAAACAAGTTTTAAACCAAAAAGAGACACTACCCAGTGAGCAAGGTGTGCATTTTAGAAAGATCCCTTGGCTGCAAAGGCGAGGGACTTTGGATGTGAGGCTGGTTAGGGATGCAGGAGAGCCTGACCTCTGATGTGGGCAGTGATCATGGCCAGGGGAAGAAGAGACATCAAGGTGACAAACCTTTAGCACTCAGTCACATACACGGTGATGAGGGTGAGAGAGGACAGTGAACTTTATCACTGAGGTCCTGGCTCAGGGAGCTACATATATGTCATCCTTTTTTAGGATGCTTTCCGCCACCACAAGAGATAGACTCTAATGGTGACCCGAACAATAAAGGCATTTAACTATTAAAAAAAAATTGAAGGGCAAAAAGGAGGAGAGAAAAAATAGCATTTATTTTCCTCCCTTCAATATCCTTCTGCAATGCTTAAGCCTATCTGTAAGGTAACGAAGGTGAGCAAATGGATATGTGGTGGGATGTGAGAGGAAAACCCCTCAACCCCATGGGGTTGTGAATCCCAGAAACTAAAACCTCTCAGGAAGCCATGCCAGGCAAATAATGTCCTTTACATTTACAACCCCCTCCCCGTGGTGTAAAATTGTCATTACTAATGAACTTCTGATCAGAAAAGTGTCCTGATACTTCATTTTTAATCATCAAAAAAATAAAGCTCAGTGAATGTATTTCTTTAAAAGTCATAGAAGCCTCTATAGGTGAAATAATAAGCTCGAGTGCTGAGTTTGAAAAGTTACTCATTCTATGGCAGGGAATTTGGAAATGAAACATCAAGCATGCAGCTTTCTTTTATGAATTTATTGAAAGTTTTGTCTTCTTTCTGGCCTATTGTTTGCTTGTTACCCTTATTGCTTTCTTCTCTGGGGTGAAATGGAGAAATCATAAAAGCAATACTGAAGACCAGTCCCTGTTGTAGGCTACTTTTTCTGCCTCTATTTCATTCAAAGCTGAATGGTGATGGATTAAACAAAGACAGCTGCCATTGCCGGTGTGGGGACCCTTCACAAGTGATCTTGACTTCTCACGTCTCCTTACAGCCGATCTGAATCTCTCTTCAGGAGACAGAGCTCTAATCTTAAAACCATTAAGGTTAAGATAGAAGAAGAGGCTGACTCACCCTCCCCATTTTTTCTGTGCTACTGGGGATTGAACCCAGAGGACTTTGCAAGGAGCTACATCCCCAGAGCTTGTTTAATTTTTTATTTTGAGACAGGGTTTTACTAAATTGCCCAGGCTGGGCTCAAACTTATGACCCTCTTGCCTCAGTCTCCCAGAGTGCTGGGAATATAGGCATGTCCCTTTCCCTTTTTATTAGGGACAATGTACCTTTATCCTGATTATGCCTCAGGTCCTTAATAAAGTATTTACTAATGCATGTTTAGTTGTCAGAAGTCTTAAAATTTTGAATAGCAGTCCCATATTATTTGCCAGGAATTTAATCTAAAAATTATATGGATATATATATATATATATACTACAGATATTTATTAAAAAATTAAAAATCAATATATACTTTTACACACAGGAAGTGTATCTATATATAGCATACATGTAGCATATATACTTATAGCAGTTCTTAATCATGTTGCTTTTGAAAAGTTTAATAACCTAAGAAACTTTTAAAAAATTTTTTAGTGTCAAATCACAAAAATATGAGAATAGTATGCCAATAGTATACTTCATGTTACATCACTTATGTGTACATGTACCATATTTATATCCACATCTGTACAGGCTGCGTCATGTATTAGCCTTATTGCCCTCTATCTCTTCTCGCCATCATCTCCTCCCTCACTCTTTAACCCTCTTCTTCTCTTCTAACCACTAAAGTATTAAGGATGATGATATCTTGGCGTTATGACTGGTGTATTATTTTTTCTTTCTCCTTGCCTGGATTTCCTAATTTTTCTATAATAATTGTGCATAATTTGGTTTACTGTCTGACTTTTACAGGACTTCCTGTAATAACTCATGATTGAAACTTCATAAGCCTCAGAAATATTCTTAACTATAAAGATTACAACGCAAAAGGCCATTATACTTGAATTATTAGTGATTTCATATGGATTGACTGGTTCTCAGTTTACACGGAGTCTAAGAGCTGGAAAACCTTAAAGGTTATCCAAATCAGTCTCTCATCTTTAGGGGAGTAAACTGAAACCCAGAGAGGCTGACATTCAATCATGGCAACATAAGAAGTCACAGAGTTGGGGCTGAATACTTTATTCTTACTATACAATGCCTTTTATCAGTATAACATGAACTTGTTGGAAATGACATTATTCTATTTCAGCCACTGTTGGAAAACATAGCATAATATATATATTTAATAATATATAATATATAAATACATTATATATATATATATTTTTTTTTACTAATGACAACAGGGTTGGCATCTCTAAATCAGAATATTTAACATGAAAGAACAAGTCATAATTTCAATATAAATATACCAACTTAGACATGCTGTTCTCAAAACAGGTTCAAATTATGATTTTGATGTTATTTCATTTTGAAAGGGGAACTCATAAAAATGTCCAGTATTAAAAAAAAATCTTCCTGAAGTTACTATGTGAACTAAAGTCAAGCTACAAACTTTGTCCTTAGGAACTCAATGGCAATGTATCAGGAGAATCTTCTCAGCATTTGTTATACTTTAGATCAAAATTTACTGTAAAAATCAAAGACAACATTAAAATAATTCTTATGTTTATTATATGGCTGTGGGTGTGAAGATAATTGTTGCCCTAATAGTAGCAGTTTTATCTCTTTCCATCACATTTTTTGGTCTTTGAATAGTGAACCTCTCTGCAGCCTGTGTCCTACCAGCCAACCCACAGAAACTGAAAATCCAGACCAGACCACGCTCTGTACAATTGCACCAGAAAAATTCGCAGACTCTTATTTGAGCTCCTGGTTTCCTGCTTCCCTGTTATTCGATGTGGTTCAGTGTAGCATGTTGTTTGTATTTACCCACTGTTACATAACATCTGCTGTCCCCAGAACCCATCATGATCTGTAGCACTTCACAGCTGACTGACATCCTATTTATATTAACTGAACGCAGTGTATTCTGCATACACCGCTGATTACTCTCATTTATATCCGTTCCTACAGACTCAGGATTTCTCTACTTGCCCTTACAATATCGTTTTACTCATTTGGTTCCAATTAGTTTCAGCTAACGAAAATACATTACAACAAAACTCTGGTTAGCCATTGCTGTTTCTAATGACAGAATTTGTGAGTTTTTAGTCCTTGAATGTAAAGACTTTAGGAATTAAGTTATAGTATCTTCTGTGGGGCTGAGAAATATTAATTGCAGGCATCTGGGATCACTTCCTTAAGGAAGATTTGTGATTTCTACTTAAGTAATAGATGTTGACATAATTGAAGAACTATAAATTCCGTATGTTAGACTTTCTGAGGCATTTCTGATTGTGCCCTTGTTCATCGGAGTAAGAAAATACAGTACTGTGATATTAACAGTAAATGAAGGTTTATTTGCACTTAATATTTTACAGTTATAATGAATGGTCAAAACACTTATCCAAGATAGTAGGAATTTATTAAAACAGGAAAATTTATAAATTTATAAAAACTATGGAAAGTACCATTGATTTAGTGAATAGTTACATGTTTCTAACTTAAATTTTCCTTTGCAATAAACTGATTTTTCCATTTCAGTGCTCTGTTTTAGCTCTAGAATATGGTATCAGATTCTAATAGCTTATACATTAAACATAATAGTCTTTGCAATGATGTTTTTGGGTAATGATGATTACTACAAAGGATCTTTTTAGATGTAATCTGGACACTTGAAATAAAAACTAAGAATGGGCCATAATAGATTCTACAACAAACTAAATGATCTTACTCATTAATAATAAGAAGGTTATAACCGAGAAAGTCAGTAATTTTCCTATCAGTTGTTTGTCTATTGCACAATGTACTTCAATGGCATAAAATCTGTATTTTGATCTGTTTTGAAACAGTATAATCAATTATTGTATATTAAATCTAAGGAAATTTTATTGCTAAATTATAACCCCAAGCGAGTTTTTCTACTTATCATTCTTTGAAAGTTTTAGGTTTTAAGTGTAATTTCATTGCATTTTAAGTTTTTTCCCCTTTTCTAGCCTAAACTTGAAAAGACAAGGCTGATCATAGTCAAATACCATAAAAGCTGTGCTCTCATGGTTTTTATGTAAAGTTAATAAAACAAATAAGAGGCAGCTGTGCATTGCAGGAAATCTCTCCATTGAGGAGTTCAGGGAATACTATAACCACAAGTGTGAAGCTTGAGTCACCAGAAACCCTCAATGGAATTATAGCTCAATAAATCAAAATTTACTCACTTTTACCTTTACATTACAGCTCTGCGTTCTACATGGTGCCTATGCTTTGTGACATTCCCACTGCTATCTTTTTAATTATAATGAAACTTCTTGCTTCCTGTTCCAATAGGTTGGGACGCTGTGGGAGAAAGGTTGTTGTATGGTTGGTTGCTGTGGGTCTCAAACATTTCGGGCCACGGACCATGGCATAGTAATAAATCCCTCTCACTAGCCAGATAAGAAAGAAAGAGTAAATGTGAAGAATTGTGAGGCATTTTGATAACACTTCATGGAGGTTTATAGTAAATGTGTTCATACCAAATTGCAATATCATACATAATAGATATGTGAACTGCCAGGCAGGCCACCTAGAAGCCCCTGAGTCTTGCAGCTGACTGATGGACTGTGAGTTACTATTTTTGACAATCACTACAATACAGTTGTCATTCTTGTCTTTAACTTAGTATTCATTGATGACAAATCTGGTAATTTTTTTTTCCTCCCAGGATTTCTTATTCTCATATGCCTTCCCTATCCTTATTCTCTTATACTATAATAGTAAAATCTTAGTTTCCTTAATTGACAAGACACTACTGTTATAGCCAAGCAAAATGAATATCAAAAGATATACTTCAGTATAGGGCCTGGGTTCAAATCTTTGTCTCTATCATTTTATCACTCTATAATCATGGACTCGACATTTATATGTCTCATTTCTCATTATATGTCTTATTAGTGCCTGCTATAGTTTGGAACTGAAATGTCCCACAAATCCATGTGTTAAAGATTTGGTCCTGAGAGTGGTGCTATTGGAAGGTGATGGAGGCTTTAGAAGGTGGGGGCTAGGGTTTTAGGTCACTTATCTTTCAGTTACTGGCTTTTGATGTGAATTTGCTCCATCATTCGCTTCTGCCTTGAAGTGCTGCCTTGCCACAGGTCCAAAACAATAAAGCCATGATCGTGGACTGAAACCTCTAAAACTGTGAACAAAAGTAATCCTTTCCTCTTTATAAGTTAATTATCTCAAGTATTTTGTTACAGAGATAGAATCCTGACTAACACAGTATTGATAGCCTCGGATTGCAGTGAGGTTTATCAGTAAGCTTCTGCTCCATAAAAGCTACCTAAAACTCTGTTTCTTAATACAATGAATATTTATTGTCAGTCTTAACTCTGTGGGTTGTCTAGGAGATTTTTCTGATCTGAAGAGGCTTGCCTAGGGTAGATAGCTTAGGATATTTTTATTTACACGTCTGGTGGTTAGCAGGCTGGTAGTCTAGGGAACTGGCATTCATGTCTGTCTGATGGCCAAAAGTCATCTCTTGATGGCTCTGTTCCTCTCACCTTCCAACACAATAGACCAAGCTTCTTTGTGTGATGATCTCAAGGCAGTTAAAGAGATCGAGTTTGCCTCGCCCAAGATCAGGTGTTATGTACATATTTCCCATGATGCATGTGATCATTATGTACCACAAACATGTACTAATAAGAAAAGAGAGAGGAAGTCAATTTTCAAGGCATTGCTTAGTCATGTTTGCTGTGTTCTTTGACTAAAGCAAATCCAGAGATAGATTCTGTCCCTGACAGGAGGAATGGAAATTCACATTACAAGGGACATTCAAGAATGGGTATAATTTGTACATTTTTTGCAATTTGCTACATGAGAGCAGCATTTTTAAAATTAGTGACTGGCATATGACAAAAGTTTAAAACTGTTATCTGTTAGTATCATCTTCAGATTCTTAATCTTCATTCATAGACCTTGCCAATACAGCAATTTTTGTTCAGTTATCTCTTTTATATGTAAAAATGAGAAATGACATCGATTTACACACTTTTAAAATTCTAATCCTCAATGTCTGAGGCCACTGTAGGAAACCCCTGGGTGGAATCCCTTTAAGAAGGTAAGTAGCACAAAAAGAAGTAATTTTTTCTCCAGTTCACCTTTCACACTGCTGTCAGAATAATACAACTTTAAAAACATCTGAATTTTTGCCTTTTAAATTTCTGATTCCCAGCCCCGTTTTCCACGGTACTCTCAGTCTGCACAGGAAAGTCTCTCACAGCAAAAAATTATCCAGTCCCAAATGTCAATAGTGCTGCTGTTGTAAAATAGTGCTTTAGAGATATCTGTATTAGCCTGGCTCAAATCTTTGGGTTTCCACTCTCTTACAGAATTATGCCTAAATAACAAAGTGTAATTCTTTAATAATACATTTTAGAATGACAATAATTTTATTAAATATAGCATCAACCATTTTATTTTCTCAAAAGCAAAATCTTTAAAGATTTACTTTGAAGTTAGTTTTGAAGATATTTTTAAGGGAAGCTGACCAATAGAACTTAAAATGCCTTTGAAATTGGCTAACCTGACTTCCCTTAACTGGAGTCTCTAACTAACAGTAATAGAGTTTCAGCTGAAAGAAGTGTTCACAACCTGGACTTTCAGTATATTAAATGGAGCCCTCGAGGCTGATAGATGAACTCGTATGGGTTTGGATTTCATTATGCTTAATAACTATGATAAATGCCAGTCATGGATTCTTGCAAATTCAATCCTGGGAAAGTTTCCATAAAGATGTGACTCAGGTAAAACAAATGTGTTTTAACTATCTAATCTACAACAAACAATTTGTCCTATCCCAGAGGAATGAAACAATAATTTTAAACACATGTTTGGGTAACTGGATAGCAAAGGCAATATGAGGATTGCCACAGTAGATTATTTAAGAAAGCAGTAGAGTATTCATTTGTAGTCTCACCAGCGAGATTCCACTCAGATAATTAAAAAATGGTACTGTTCAATAAGGATAGGCATCTATTAGCTCTTCAGCAGGGCCTTATTTTCTTCTACCTGGGACAGATACACCCTCTGCCAAACTGAGAGCTAGTGGCGCTCTGAACTCACCTCTGAGCCATGGAGGGACCATGTAAATCTTCCTGACCCACTAGAGAAGCTGGCCAGCACTTCTTACTGTCTCTCAATCAGGGACAGGGAATCTCTTCTGTTTTTTCCCCTGAGGTGTTTGTGGGAGATCCTAGTGGCTTTGATGTTCACATCATACAGCTTTATTGCTCGTTTGCTAAATATTAATTGACAGAAAACAGCACGGTAACTGCAGGAAGGCCAAAGAAAAGTCCTCACCAATGTAAGAAAGGTTGTATGGGTGCTAATTTAGGGCACAACTAAAAGGCACCTTTATTTCTGTTTTAATATGGTTGAATTTGGACTGATGAGACAAAAAACTTTCTTTTTCTTAAATGAATTGTAGAAATCTCCTCAGAAGCATGTGTTTTGAGTCATCACAGGTGAAAGATGCTATAATCAAAGATGCTATAACAATGAGATTGAAACCAAGGGCAGGGACTGATACATGATCCCTGTAAGGAGGAAGAGTTGATAGTTATGACATGAAAGATTTGTTGGAAGGAAATAGGAAATTCTGACAGGATTTCCCACCAGTACCATTTGGGTTGGGAGGGCTGGTGATTACATCTCTTTGCCTTTCTTCCCAATGTTTCATCCATTTCCCTCCAGCTTTTTACTCTCTCGCCTGCTATAACTTTCATGGATCAGATGGGAAGAAAAAGAATGGCTTCTTGGCTACTACAGAGAGGACTGGCTGGTGCTGAGATCTGTGGCCTGGAACTCACCATTCAAGCCCACAGTCAGGAAACCTGGGGAAAGCAGAGCCAAGACATTTCAACTGGGTTTCATTGACACATCTCTCACGTCCACCGTGTCTCCTTTTCAGTCTTGAAGTGATAAGATGACTTTAGAAGAGACAAGGTAAAATGGGATTCTTTGTTCAGAGAGTAGAAGGCTGCATCCTCTGGACTGGCTCAGGCCATCTTTATAATCTGAGGGATCCCAGCTTCTCCCCATTCTGTAATGGATCTTCTAATAGTAGCCCAGTTTCACTTTGGTTTTATCTACTGCTTAACAAAACAATAGAGGTAAGTTGGGTAATGGTGACCTCACTTGCTTAGGTTAGGTGGAGAAAAAGTTTTCTTTTTCCAAAATAAAAATAATTACAAATACTTACTTAAAAAAATAAAACAGAGGGAGACATTTTCTAGTGACCATGGGATTGTTTTAATTTCCCAAACTTTTCTCCTTTTCTGCTTGTAATTTTCACACTTTGGTGATTTTCTTCACTTGCTTAAAATAACCTACCGGCTATTCGGACAGGTGTAGCTTTCACTGTCTGCTCCCTGTCTTGCCCCACCCCCACCCCAAGTCCTGCTCATGAGTCCTACCAGTGCCTTTCACCCCTTCACTGTCCCAGCCAGGTGACTTCAGTCACCCTCATCAAGAACAAAGTCTGTGTGTGGTGGGGGTGCTTCAGGCTAGAATCACCATTTCCTCAGGTAGGGATTGGAGGACCACTTGTAATGCTTCTTTGCAAATTTTATATAACTAACTGTCACTGGGACAAAACACCCAATACCTGCAACTTAAAGGAGGAAAGGTTTAGCTCACAGTTTCAGGGGATTCAGCCCAACCTTAGCCATCAGAAAAACATGGCGGAAGGGTCTGGCAGAGGAAAGCTGCTCATATCACAGTGGCCAGGAAACCAATAGAGAAGGGAGGATTGAGCAAGTGAGATACACCCTTCCGGTCATGACCCCAGTGACCTGCCTCTTCTGACCTGCAACCTCAGAACACATGAGACTTTTGAGGGATAGTTTAGGTCTAAACCACCATACACCGTTATATACAGTATTCCAAATTAATTTCAGCAGGTAATGCGTTAGCATAACAAATACGATTTCTCTACCATCATTTGGATTCCCCTCTCCAGAATTTTGAGTTTGGTCCTAGAAGCCAGAATAAGTGAAAAGAGTCCCCTTTCCTGAGAAAAGTTAGTCAGTATCCCAGTACAACAGTTACTCCAGAGAGGGAATTTATTTTTATGAATGCAAATCAGGGTGAGAGCTACAGTGAATATTCCTGCTTATGACTGTTTTAAAGTTGACTGCAAATCTATTTTGTAATTGTGGCAATGGTGTAAATTGTACTTTACTGCAAATCTGCTAGTCATCACCACCTCTATTTATTTACAATTTTTATTTTGTTTTGATTGACATAAAATTGCACATATTTAGGGATGCCATGTGATGCTTTCATACATACATATGTTTTATAATTATTAAATTATTAAATTATTTTAACCACTGTCTCAAATATTATTTATTTGTAGTAAGAACATTAAAAATTACTTTAGCTATTCTGAAACATGCAGTATAATATTATCAACTATAGTCATTATATGTGCAATAGCACCAGAACCCATTCCTCCTATCTAGCTGTAACTATGTACCAAGCTGACTAATGGTCATAGAGAGGAGAGGCATCCCTGTCAGACTCTCCCAGTGCCTACAAACAAGTGCTGTGCAGCACGGCCCCCTGCTCACTTCTACCCTGGTGGGGATGAACATCTGTATGTATCAGTCCCTGATGCCGGTTCTAATCATACTGTAGGGATTGAAGCAGTTAGTCTACTTTTACTCATCCTCCACGCCTGCCCTCTCCAGCCTCTGCTAACTGCCATCTACTGTGTATTTCTATGACATAGACTTTTAGATTCCACAAATGAATCAGATCATGTGATATTTTTCTTTCCGTACCTGCTTTATTTTACTTAACATAATATCCTTGAGTTCAATCGATGTTGTCGTAAAGGACAACATTTCATCCTTTTTTGTAACTAAACAGTATTCCATCATATATACATTTTCTTTTTCATTTTTTTAATGACTTTTTCTTTTTGGCAGTACTGGGAATTGAACTCAGGGCCTTCACACTGAGCTACACCCCCAATCTTTTTTCATTTTTTATTTTGAGACAGGATCTTGTAAGTTGCTAAATTGTTTAGACTGGGCATGAACTTGAAACCCCCTTGCCTCAGCCTCCTAGCATGCTGAGATTACAGTTGACATTTATTTTTTAATGAACATGTATTATCTATACATATTAATAGGCTTCAGTGCAATATTTCAACACATGTGTACAGCATGTACAGATCAAACCAGGGTAATCAGTATTTTCTTTTCCTTATCATTTATGTTTGATGTGTCAATCTACTCTTTTCTAGGGCTTTCTAAAATATATAATAGGTCATTGTGAACTATAGTTATCATATTAGGCTACAGAACAGTAAAACTTATTTATTCTACTTTATGTTGATACCTGTTTTCCAATTTCACTTTATTCATCATCCCCTCCCCTTGCCTAACCTCTAGTATTCACTATTTTACATTAAAATTGACTTATTTTAGCTTCTACACATTATAGAAGATGCAGTATTTATCTGTGTTTGCTTTATTTCACTTAACATAATGATCTCTAGTTTTATTCATTTTATTGAAAATTATAGAATTTTATTCTTCTTTATGGCTGAGTAATATTCCATTGTGTGTATATACACCATTTTCTTTTTCCATTCATCTACTGATGAACACCTAAGCTGATTCATCTTGGCTATTGTGAATAATGATGCAATACATATGCAAATGCAGATATTTCTTCTGTATACTTATATCGTTTCCTTTAGACCAGTGCTCAGTAGTTCTATTTTGATTTTTTTCTTTTTTGGAAACTTCCTGTTGTTTTCCATAATGGTTGTACTAATTTACATTGTAGTCAACAATGTTTAAAAATTCCAATTTCTCTACATGTATACCAGCAATTTTTTAATGATGGTCACTCTAATTAGTGTGAGCAGATATCTCATTATGGTTTTGATTTGTAGCTCCTTGATTAGTGATGTTGATCATTTGTTTGAATACCTGTTGGCCATTTGTGTGTCTTTGTTTGAGAAATCCATGTCATTGCCAGTTTTAAAGTTGGATTGATTTTGCTGCTGTAGAGTTGAGTTCTCTGTTAATTCTGAGCATTAACCCTTTTGTCAGATGCATAGTTTGTAATATTCTCTCCCATTCCATAGGTGTCTATGACTCTGTTATGGTTTCCTTTACTGTGCAGATGCTTTTAAATTAGATGTAATTTCATTCATCTATTTATACCTTTGTTGCCTTTACCTTTGAATTTTTATGCACTAATATGCTTACACATACCAATATCATGAAATATTTCCCCTATATTTTTTTCTAGTACTTGCACAGTTTCAGACCACCTCATTTTGATCACGTCCTTCCTATCGCCCTTTAGCCCATTCTTTACTTTGGGTAAGATGGGGCAATTTACTCAGACTTTGGAGTTGGCTTGTTTGATGAATGAGCACCCCTCCTTTCTTTCTCGTGAAGAGTATTTAGCCCACAATCCACTTCGTTCCACTGTTTCAACTTTAAAATGGAGGAAGCATTTAAACAATATTATCTCATTTGCTAATAACATAAACAAAGATACTAGTAAAAACTGTCATAACAGACTGACATTAATTTATGAATAGGATAAGACATGTATGATAGAATGCAAAATGTGGAACTATAATTGAGTCTACTTGTTAAGGAGGCTGCAGTTAGTAAAAGGAAGATTTCTTAAACCGTGATAGAAAAATTCACGTTCAGTTTTTCATTCATTTGGGACAGTTATGCTGTGCATCAAATAATAGCTATATACTAAGTGCTTAATATTAATAAGACAAATGTTAATATTCATAATGCAGAATTTGCAAAATCAAATGCCTGCAGGATCATGAAGAAAACTGGTTAGTGAAGCTGACCACACATACAGTAGAGAATAGTGGGGATTAGCCAGTAGGAAAGATCATGTCTCATTTAGCTCCTGCTAAGTCCACTATTTGACAGGCCTTATTTTTTTCAGAAGATACAGAATTTCAGATCTTTTACATCTGAATTATCTTTATTTCAAAATACTGTTTATTATACCAATCAACGTTGTGCTGGTGGTTCTAGACAGAGCAATTAGGAGAAAAAAAAGGACAATATTCTTATTTGAACATGACTTTTTTTATGTAAACCATATTAAGGAATCTAAAAACAATAAAACTATTAGAATTAATAAATTAGCCCAGCAAAGTTACAGAATGCTAGATCAATACACAAAAATCAATTGTATTTATGCACACTTGTAATGTATAATCTGAAGATAAAATTAAGGAAACAATTCTATTTATCATACTGAAAATAATGAAATACTTTGGAATAAATTTAACAAAAGTAGCATAAGATCTATGAATTGAGAAATATATAACTGAAAGAAATAAGACCTAAATAATGGAATACATGCAACACATGTAAATATACTAGAAGCCTTAATATTTTTAGTGATATTATTCCACAAATTGATTTACATATTCAACACAATCATTTATCAAAATTCTAGCTGATGTGCCTGAAAAATTGATAAGCCAATCTAAAACTTTATATGTAAATGTTAGAGACCCAGAAAAGGCCAAACAATCTTGAAAAAGAATAACCAAGATTAGGACTCACTTTTATTTTAAAATTTACTACAAAGTGACAGTACTCAAGACAGAGTGACACCAGCATAAGGACAGACATGCCAATTGTGGAGTAGAATTTAGTGCAGACATATATCTACATATGTCCACATTATTTATAAATCATAATATTCTCAATTAGTTGAATATCTATATGTAGATGTATATCTACACATTTTGATGAATTTATTTTCAAGGGACCTCAGTAAGGGAAAGGATAGTCTTTCAATTAATGCTGCTGAGATTAACTGGGTGTTTGCATGCAAAAGAATTATGTCAGAATCCTATTTCACATCATGAAGAAGAAATAATTCAAAATGGATCATAAATCTAAATGAAAAATTTAAAAAACTTTAAAAGTTCCTAGAAGAAAACAGAAGAGTAAATCTTTGTGGCCTTGGGTTAGGCAATACTTCTTCCAATGACACTGGAAGTATAAGCGACAAAAGAAAAAAATAGATACATTGAACTTCATAAAAATTCTATTGAAAACAATACTATCAAGAAAGAGAAGGGCCGGTGAGATGGCTCAGCGGCATACGCGCCTGCCTGGCAAGCGCAAGGGCCTGAGTTTGACTCCTGGAACCCACATACGGAAAAAGGGCTGGTGATGTCGCTCAGTGGCACGGGCCCCTGCTGGTGCATGAGGTCTTGAGGTCAACCCTCGGTACCCACAAAAAAAAAAAGAAAGTCAGAGAAAAACTCATAGAATGAGAAGATGTACTTGAAATACTGTATCTGACAATGGGCTTGTGTACAGAATATATAAGGAACCATTACAACTTAATATTAAAAATGATGAACAACAAATTAAAATTGGACAAAAGGACCTGAATAGACATTTTCTCAATAAAGACATAAAAATCCAACCCAGTTCATATTCACTTAGATGGCTAAAATAAAATATCAGATAATAAATGTTGGATTAAAATTCAGAGAAATTGTAATCATCATACACTGCTGACGGGAATTTACAATGGGGTAGCCCCTTTGTAAGACAGTGTAGCAGTTTCTGAAAAGATTAAATTTAGAATTAATATATGACATATGTGTTTCATTCAGGTATATACCCAACTGAAATGAAAACATGTTTATTCAAGAGTTTGTATACAAATGTATACAAATTTATTTATAAGTAGCACAAAGTGTAAAGTCAAATGCCCATTAACTGACAAATGAATGAGTAAAATATGGTGTATCAATAAGTGAAATATTGTTTTGCAATATAAAGAATGAAATACTGATACAGCATGGATGGACCTAAAAACACTACTAGGTGGAAGAAACCAATAACACATAGATCCATATGGGTATTATTCCATTATATGAAATGGCCACAATTGTCAAGTCCTTCCAATCTTAGATTAGTGGTTGCCGAGGACTGTGGGGAGGCTTAGAGCATATCTGTTAATGGACACATGTTTCTTAGGGAGTGATGACATTTTTCTAAAATTAGTTTGTTGTGATAATTATACAATTCTGTAAATATACTTTGCTGTGGTTTGGATAAATGTTCCTGAAAGGTCTGCATGTTAATGTCTTGGTCCCAGGGTGGTTCTTTTGGAGGTGCTGGAACCTGTAGGTTTTATTTTATATTGTTTTCTTCTCTCCAAAATAATGTGCTTTTGCTAATGCTATTTAATAATGTTCTCTCTCCTAATATTAATTTAACTGTCAATACATTTTCTACTTATTGGAAATTTCTTAATATTTTTGACTAGTTTGTCAGCTTTTACTATCATTGATTATTTCTGCAATTAATTCTGATAATAATAATAAATTACACTTCCGTTGAGTGACAAATTTCAACATATAAAGCACACAAGATTTTTCTGTTCAGGTTGCACGTAGAATGCTTTTATGAATATTTGAATGTAAACTGTTAGAGCTTAACAAAAAATCTGAATGACACATCTTATTTATATTACATTATTTTACAGATTAGATATGTTGGTAACTTATCAAACACTGGCCATTGCTCATGTACACTTTGAGAGATGTCAGAAGTCCTTTAGCTCTATGATGGTCCAAATTTCAAATTCCAAGTTCCAAGCCTAAAGCTAAAGTCAAAGAAAAGATCTTGGCAGAATTCTAGGCAGAAGTTGAACATGACTGCATTGTGAGAATGCTGGGCATGGAGATCTCAAGAAACATTCACTTTTCAACTAATTGAGAATATTATGATTTATGAAAAACAGGTGCAGTTTCAAAGATGTAGAACATGTATCAGCAAGTATCAGCAAGTATAAAATTTAAAAAAATAGCCTGGCTACTTTAACCCTGTAAAGAAGTTTTGTTTTATTTTCTTTCTGAAGTTTGTTCAAAGCGGCTGCTTGGAAACATTTATAATTTGCTTAGCATTTTGGTCCAACTAAAATACTAAAGAAGTACTTGTAATTTCATGTAAAAACAGTTACATTTGAAAAAAAGTGAAGTATCTTTTCATTGTTTCAAGGGTACTTAATGGTGAAGTGGAAGGTTTCTTTGGATTAGTAAAATATATTTTCATTTATAAGATGCCTGAAATGATTTGTTCTTATTTTCAGTTTTGTAATGATCTTTATGTAACTGTCCTGTACATATTCAAGGAAACGTATGCTTTCTTTTTTCTAGCAACATATCTATTGTCTGAGACACTCTTATTACACCATTGTGAAATTTGACAAATAAAAGTTGTGTGAGTTAGAAGTATATAATCATGCATGTAGGAATATGTCAAAGTTGTAAAGTCTTTTTTCTTTTATGGATGCTAAGAGAAAGATCTGTCACTTGAGGATTTCTAGGATGTATACAAGATAAGAAGAATAACATTCTTTGACTTTGGTCTGCTGTAAATGAACCTAAGAGGTGAAAACTGATGTGCTCAGTAATTGAACAAAAATCAACATGATTATTTATGGAAATATTCACCCTTAGGCATTTTGGGGCCAACATTTTCCTCCTGCCAAGATTGCTTTCCTCTAGTACCTAAGTACTAATAAAAATTGGTACAGGCACATTAATCAAAAGAAAAGTTTTAACAAGTTTATTTTTGAGGTTTATTGTCACTGTTGTTAGTGAATTGATAGTCTTAATTGGATATATTTGGCTTTGATCCAAATTCTTATTTCAGAATTGGATTGTGTTAGTGATTAAACAAAGTAACTGAGGTCACCACCCTATTCAATAAGATATTTTTTGGCATGTAATTAATTACAATCTCATTGTAAATCCTTTTGATTTAAAGATTAATGCTCATTCTTTATTTCAATTATGCTGTTCATTTTTAAAATTAAAGCAAGCTGCAGATTCCTATGCTTCAAGATGTTGATACTCATTTAGAAAGCCTATTTAATTCTTTGGTCAAAAGCAGTAGATTTGATATAACTGCATTTATTTTATCGTATAGGGAAGATGCATAGGCATTATGTATTTTGTCACAATTAATCTTATTTACACATGTTGATTCTATTGTTTCAACTTTTAAAATAAGGTCAATTATAGGTTATTCTTCAATAATTTATGAATATATTCTTCGTCAGACTCTCTCTTTACAAAAACATATGCACACACGTGATTTTAAAAACAAAAACTATCTTAGCAAGGATATTTGACTTTCTTATTCCGCAGCCTCAGATTAAGCAGTCATGATAAGTTTTCTGATGGTATTTCAAACCTAGTAAAATGAATAATTTCACATATTTACTATTCTAATTAGCCTCTTACTTTTTTTATTTAATGTAAGACCCCCCAAACACTGAGGGGAATAATGGTAAAAATTATAGAGTTAAAGATTAGGACAGTATGTTGTTTTGCTATATATGGGTATTATATGTTAATGTTTTATGTATTTCTTTTTTTTTTTGTGGGTACCGGGGGGTCGACCTCAGGACCTCGCGCGCCAACAGGCACCCGTGCCGCTGAGCGATATCACCGGCCCCTTTTTCGTATGTGGGATCCAGGAGTCGAACTCGGGCCCTCGCACTTGCAAGGCAGGCGCTTACGCTGCTGAGCCATCTCACCGGCCCCCTGTTTTATGTATTTCTAAATATAGAAATATTACAAGTAAGACATACTGCTAATTTAAGTTTTTCATGTATAGAATGAATAAAAAAGTGATATGGGAGAAATCATCCATTTATTCTTAGAAATAGAAATCACATCGATAAAATGCAAAATAGATTTAGTTACCTGAATCATATAATACTATATTCAGTCTGCTCTTAATAATCTTGAAGTTACTTCAATATCATCTAGTTATAAGATTAGCCCCTTTACCTGTCTCCTACAAAATGGATGAAGTAGAGATCAAGTTGTACTGATGATGAACTGCAATGGATTAGTAGTTGTGGGGACATAAAAATTATATATCCTCTACCCAATGGAATGGGCTATTTGATTTCTACCAGTAGATCCCAGACAACACTCGAATGCCAGAGACAAAGTTAGGTTAAAAAATCTCAGGGGGAAGAATGTGAGACTACTAGGTAGGAAGATGGAAGTCAAACTTGGTTATTATTTGAACTTCAGAACCAATGACCCTAGCATCAAATTTTAGGATAAGTCAAGGTGAGGCTGTTTGAAGCTCAGAGAGTTGGAGGGGCTTCTGACTCTGACCTGTCCTTAGCTATTACTACCCTTGGTCCTGGAGGTCATAGCAAAAGTGTGAGAATTTCCCTTCTTTCCACACTCAGAACTCTATGCATTTTTTGTTTCTTTTGGGGAACCTGAGTTATGGTGAAATGTGCAAGTTAAGTTATTAAAATATAAACTATTGTAGGCTTGGCATTTTTTTTTGGCAATTCCTGGAGGTAAATCTTAAATGTGAATAGTTTATCAGTGAAGAATAATATCAGGAATATTGTAAACTGTTTAGTCAGCTACCTTAAACTTGGAGACAGTCCTTTATTGGGGTGAGGCCTAAGAAGGTGAGGATATTTGGGTCTTGTACACCTCCTCTGTAACTTCTTCAATTACATTAAGACTCTTTGGGAGGGGCGGTGTCAAAATTTGTACAAATGTTGATTATGTGAAATAAACCCACATTTTTAGTGTTACGAGAAACCCAAAAATAGTCTAATTGATTTTTTAAATTCCCACATATACGCCACAGTGTATATCAGATTTGACCTACACAGAGAAATTTTCAAAACCAATGTCTTCAATGGAAACTAAACTACAAGCCTTTATGAACTCAGTAGTAAACTTATAACTTATTCCCTCAGTCTTAAATGTTCTATTTCAATAATATGTCAAAATAAAACTGAAGCATAATATGACTTAAATATATGGAAATGTTATACATTTCAGTGTATGGTCCTTCTAGAAAGTTAATGCTCTAATAATCAGATTGTGTCTTTTGAAATCAAAAGAAAGTTAACTTTCAATCTCTTAGGAGAGTAAAGAAATATTTACTATATCTGCTTTAATTGTGTTAAATATTATAGCTGCTGCTGTCTAGACAAAGTCCTTAAATCTAAAAAAAGATATTAAAACTAATAGACATCTTATTTTGAAAACAATTATCTTATCTAATTCTGTGGCCTCTTCAATATACAGGAAGTTTACCACAATGTTCGCAAAGATCTCAGTTTTAATGAGAAGTTAAGAAGAAAAGGGTGTCATACTCACCACAAATGTGTTTTCTTTGGTTTCCAAGAAGTTATGTGAGGATAATTGGGGTCCTGAAGATGGCTCAAAGAAATGTGTTTTGACAATTATCTAGTTATGTGGCTGATGCCAAGTTTCCTAGTAAAACTGAATTTTTTCTTTCTATACAGTCTTATGACAGTTTAAACCAAGTATAGAACATTACAATCTTCTTTAGATAGGATCCTTCTTTTATAACAAAGGCAAGCTATTTTCTGCTAATAGTACTCACATCAGAAATTGCTCAATGCACCACAGGATTTTTGATGGTATAACTCATGTCTTTCGTTTAGTCAGACACCTTACTGATAATCAGTTGGATAATCAGTGATATAAGGTGTAAGTGGGATCATGAACCCTGACTTCAGATAATGTTAACGTGCATAAGACACAGGGTTGGGATATTGAATCTAAATTCACTTGTAGAAAATATACCATTTTGTACTTTAGCATAACAGTAGTTAGCTGTATGTCTCGATACCTGTGACTGGGGGATACAGGAAGCAATCTTTGTATTTACCCACTTGGTACCATGAATGACAAGGTGTATACTCCTGTGCAAAAGTGTCAAACTGGAATTTTTACCCACATAATGCTCCACCTAACAGTTTTGGCATATGTTTTCCTGAGCATTACAGGGGGGTAAAATACACCCACACCATTCTTCTAAGTAAAATGTACTTTAACATAATAGAATATGGGTGTGGCTCACAGTAGCTTGGCTTCTGTGCATTCAGCTTCTTGGCAGATGATCAGCAAGGTGTGTACAGGAGCAGGAAGAGGTGTGCATTTAAGATTGTTTTAAAAAACAGTTTTCTTTTGCTTCTTTTTATAGAAGTAGCCAATTCAGTACAATGGCACATAAAAAAACAGCTTTGCAAGTTTTGGAGGTCGAAAGTGAATTATCAGATTACTCACGCATGGGCGATGACAGTGAATTGGAGCAAGAATTGACCAATACAGGCACAGGGAATGAAGACCTCCCTGATTAAGATGACAAAACGGCAAGGTTAGTATATATTCGACTAGTCAAAATGGTACAAAATTGTCACACAACCAAATGGAATGATCCAGTGTTAGAACTATGTCTGAAAATATGGTGGGTTCATGGTGGGACAGAACTATAATCAATCAATAAGATTTTAAGTATAGTTGCTTAGGTAATATTGATCCAGTGGAAAATCACAGGATGGGTATGAGGTGGGAGAAAACTCTGGTAAACTAATAAGATTACAACAAGTATAGTCACTTAGGTAATATTGATTAAATGGGGATCAAATTGGGAGGCAAGTCACATAGCAAACACACATGGGACAGACAAGGAACGGGTGGGTTAAGGAGGTTTTGGTCTCCCACCCAAGGTGATCAATCACTGCTGTTCATCCCTAGGAGAAGAATATGGGTGTAGCTGGTCCTCTTTTCTTGAAGCCTGGCCCATGGTGAATGCATCTCCAGCCACAGTTGTCTTCTGCACTGGCCTTTTGAGGGCCCAGCTCTGTCTGATTGCCAACACTATTTCTAAATAACTTAGCAGTCTATAATAGTATGACAACAGGAAAACCAAAAACATGTCAGCTGTGCCCTACCAAATAGGACAGGAAAACAAAACATGTGCTAAGCGATACTTATGCATGGAACATGGAGTTGTCATGTGTGAAGACTACCTTGGGTATGACAATTGAAGCAAAGATTATTTCTGTGGTAGACTTTTGTTTGTATTTACATTGTAGTTCACATAGGTTTTTATTAATGTTATCTTTTAGGTTTTGTAAGTAAGTAAACGGCTGATGTGAAAATGTTGATGTCAAGTCTAAGCGTTCATTACATATTTGATATTTTATGTTACTGTTATCTTATTTTCCTACTAAGTGCATGTTGCACAATATAGTAAGAAGTTTCTGACAAAAGAAAATTAGAGAGATGACAAGAATGGCCTCCCATACAGGAAAGGAAAGCTAAGCACATATGCAGTCAGTGTAAGCTAGACATGTGCATGGAACATGCAGTTGTCGTGTGTGAAGACTGCCTTGGGTGTGACAACTCAAGCAAAGATTATTTTGGTTGTAGAGTTCTATTGGTATTTTCATTGTAGTTCATTATAGGAATTTATTTCTTATGTTGTCTTTTAGGTTTGTAAGGAAGTACACAGCTGATGTGAAAATGATGTTTATTCCTAAATGTGCAATACATATTAAGAACTTAATATTTTATTTTATTGATATTTTATGTTCCTGTTAACTACACATTGTATAATACCATAAGAACCTCCTAAGAAAACAGCAAGACCAGTGAGATGTCAAGTATGTCCTACAAAAAGGTAAGGAAAGCAAAACACATGTGCTGTCAGTGTAAGAGATGCATGTGTATGCAGTGTGCTGTTGTCATGTGTGCAGACTGCCTTAGGTATGATAATGGAAGTAAAGATTTTTTTGTAGAATGCTATTGACATTTTCATTATAGTTCATATAGGAATTTATTACTGATGTTCTTTTTTAGAGTTTGTGCACTTTGTAAAACCAGTTAATGTTGAAAATTTTGATTTTTTTATAAACACAATAAATATTAAAAATTCAATACTTTATTTTTTGATATATTTCCTGTTATGTATTCATTGTTTATTTTAATAAAACTCATAAAATTAAAATTAATAATTCATCATTTCTTTAGAAATATTCTAAAGAATAAATGTGGGTATTACACACCCACAACAATGTGCTTCTATGACAAAATTGGTGTTATACCCGGTGGGCTAATTGAGAAGTTCAAGTGATTTTAAGGATAGGATATGATTTATCAAATCTTTTCTTATCCTCATGTTTTTGAAAAGCATTTTTATCAGGAAAGGAAGTGATTAACCTCATTTCATCATTCATATTCACCCATACACACTTACATACTTACATACTTTTATAATTTCAAAAATTATGACAGACCTGCAGTGCTATATGCTTTATAACATGTTCATGAGAGTGAATAAGATAGGTATAGCCCCTCAAGATGCTTACAGTCTATATTTAGGAAATATTTCACTAGTGGACGTTATAAGATTGCCTTCTTAGTACACACCTCTCTCTTCCTTGTTTTTAATACTGGTTTGGCAAACTATGATGTTTGGGGAGCCAAAGTTAAACTAAGCCTTTCTGGTTTGATTGTGGGCTTGGGACTGCAAATGGTTCAATCAAAGGAAATCTGTGGGCTTCAATAAATGTTGCAAGTCCCCTATTACAGTCTTCTATGAAAGACGGAATCACATGGTAGAAAAATAGGGGAAGCAGGGGTGACATGTGCTAGCTAATATATGGACAATATCTCAAAGAGTGTTTGGCTGCAATACGTGTGTGTTATGAAGTCATCCAACAAAATTTACATTAGACATTCTGGAACTAACTATTTACTTAGTTAAAACACAAGAAGATAAAATTTTTACTTTATTGGGTTTGAAAGCAAACATGAAACTAAAGATAGGTAAAATAAATTTTTTTTTTTTTTGTGTGTGTACCGGGGGTCGACCTCAGGGCCTGGCGTGCCAGCCGGCACCCCTGCCGCTGAGCGATATCACTGGCCTCTTTTTTTTTCGTATGTGAGATCCGGGAGTCGAACTCGGGCCCTCGCGCTTGCCAGGCAGGCGCGTAGGCCACTGAGCCATCTCACCGGCCCAAAATAAATTTTTATAAGCATTCTTTTTTTATTTTTTTGTGGGTACCGGGAGTCAACCTCAGGGCCTCGCGTGCCAGCAGGCGCCCGTGCCGCTGAGTGATATCACCGGCCCTTTTTTCGTATGTGGGTTCCGGGAGTCGAACTCAGGACCTTGCGCTTGCCAGGCAGGTGCTTATGCCGCTGAGCTATCTCAACGGCCCAGCAGTCTTATTAATAAAATAAGAAATTATTTTAATAAGGAATTGGGGCAACAATATGATATAAAAAGCAGAATGGGAATCCATAACTTTAAGAATTACCAGAAAGATTTAATAACAATAAAAATTGTCTTTAATCCAATTGAAAGGTTTGACTAACTACCTGAGGATTCAGCCAGAAACAGAAGTAGATGGAAAAGACCCAAGAAGTATGGGATGTCAGCTGAGTAGGTAAGTGAGAATCATAAGACCACACAGCAATATTTAAAATTTAGAAAAAATCTCTCAGTGATTTCTTTTCAAGAACAATTCCTCCAGTTCTATTGACATAGGGATGATATAGGACCTCCAAATAACCCAAATGATATAAGAGAAATATTATAATTCCCAACCTGCTAAATTTCTGGTATGCTGAGTTTGTGTTCCCCAAAATCGAAGAATGAATTCTGTCTTAGTTACTTTTCTCTTGTTGCTGAGACAGAATACCCAATGGCCAAAGTTAAAGGAGGAAAGGTTTATTTAGTTCACAGTTTGTAGAAGTTTCAGTCCATAATTGACTATCTCCAAGGCAGGCAATCGTTCATGGGGCAGAAGACAACAAAAGCAGCAAGAAAGGAGGGGAGAGCAAGCCTCTTTCTGTCCCTTATATTGTGTGCAGGCTACCTTCCTAGGGCAGGTGTAGCACTCACACCCCCAATCCTAGCACTAGACCATGAACCAATCACAAATGCTAGATTCAGCTGCTCCCCAAAAGACTGCCCCCATGACCACATGAGGCTTTGGGGGGACATCCAGACACAACCATAACAAATTCTAAGGGACATTGGAGATTAAGAGCAGGAAATATATATTGAGGGAAAGAAAGGTTCTGTCTAAGAGAGATAAAGGGGGCCAAAAAAGTGGGTTACCCATGAGCCCACTTCTCAGGGGAAGCTTTATGGAGTAAAATTACAATGTAGGTATAAGGTGGGACAAAACTGTGGTCAACCAATAAGATTATAAGTATAGTCACTTAGGTAATATTGATCCAATGGGGAAGCAGGTCATGTAGCAAGTGTGTATGGAAAGAACAAGGACTTTTATTGGAGGGAATGGGTCAGCAAGAGTTCCTGACCCACCACCCAGGTGATTGATGCCTATTTAGAATATCAATCATTATTGTTTATCCCTAGGGTAAGTATGTAGGTGTAGTCATTCCATCCTTTGTTTTGAGGCCTGGCCATTAATGAATATGCCTCCAGCCACAGTTGTAATATATCTTTTGTACTGACTCCTTTCAAGGGCCTGGCCCTATCTGACAGCCTGTAATATTTCTAGCTAACTTAGCTGTCTATAATACTATTGATTTTGATGATGACTACTTCTTTTCAGGTGCTAGTGTTACAAATTCATTCCACCAAATTATTCCTGTTGTTGGAACATAGGATTGGTAAAAACTGACACAACTTACCATAGGTTTGTAAAGTCTTACTGCAAGGATAGCTTGAGCAACACTGGTCACTTGTTCTGTGGGGAGCTGTATGTGATGAGCAGGGCTGGATTCCAGCAATCCATAGTATCTAGTAAGATACCAGAAGTGTGTCTATAATAGGTACTGGGTGATATGGGTTACTCTTCCCTATAGAACGGCTCATAATAAAGAAGTTCATCAGCAAATAGAAAAAAAATGTTAATAATTGCATGGACTCTAAAACCAGATTGTAGGTGTTGAGTGTGTTAGTAGAGTTAAAATTATGCTAAAATATAGCTTCTTAAACTACCTGTGGTAAAGGTCCAGGCCTTTGCTTTTAAAATAATTTTTATGTTCATGTCTATTCTTTCATGAACAAATACCTTTGTAAAATACAAGAAAATTTAAATACAAAACCTTATTTTTTATTGATTCAATACACAAAATTTGGTAAGCTTGCTAAAGAAGCTTGAGATGTGAGCACAAACTGAATTGGCACATTTTGAGGGAATGTTTTACTTCAGGTCATCTTGTAATTTTAAGGTGTAAATTGAAATGTTTTTATTAACAAGATTAAGTACTCTCAAGAGGTGAAACTAGGCTGAGAAAGCTTTAGAGAATCTTTCTTTTTCTCACATCTTAGATCTTAAGCAGACCATACACCTTCTTTGAAAAAAATTTTTATTATTAGCACATTCACAGTACATAATGATTACGTTCATCATGGAGAGTTGGTAAATGTACATAACATATTTTGATTCTTTTATTTCAAACTTTGTATTTTTTATTAGTTCATATTTGTCACACATATTGATAAACTTCATCATGAGGAATTTCTACCTGTATGTAATATATCCTAATTCTTCTTTGTTTTCCCATTCCCCTTCCCTCCCTTCAACCCCTCTTCTCCCCATTTACAAAAGATTTGTTTCCACTTTTTCCTTCTAGTCTCTTTTTCCCTCTCCTTTCTTTCCCCCACTGTGTTCCCCTTCCCATTTAAACATGTTCATCCTACTTCCCAATATGTATCCTCCATTATGCTTCTTATTTACCCTTTAGGTTTCTCACAAGGGAAACAATGCAATATTCAAAATTGTGTGCCTGATTTATTTCATGTAAGATTATGGTCTCAAGGTGCATCCATTTTCCTACAAACAACTCAAGTTTATCCTTCTTTATGGCACAGTAGTATTCCATTGTATATAAATACCACACTTTATGCATTCATCTGTTGATGGGCATATGGGCTGTTTCCAAGATTTAGCTATTATAAATTGTGCTGATATAGACATGGGTATGCCTATGTATCACTGTGGTATGATGCTATTAACTCTTTCAGGAAGATACGTAGGAAGGGAACAGCTGGGTCAAATGAACCTCTAGTTTCACTTTTTTGATGAATCTCCATACTGATTTCCATAGTGATTGTAGCAGTTTACACTCCCATCAGCAATGGAAAAGGGTTCCTTTTTCCCCACAGCCTTGCCAGCATTTGTTATTGGATAATTTCTTGATGATAACCATTCTTTCTGGAGATGAAATCTCAGTGTTGTTTTAATTTGCATTTTTGAATTACCAGTGATGTTGAGCATTTTTTTCATATATTTATTTGCTACTTGTACTTCATCTGGGAAACATCTATTTATTTCAGATGCCCATTTTTGGATTGGGGATCTGATTTTTTTTTTTTTTGAGTTCTTTATATATTCTAGAAGTTAGTCCTTTGATGAATAACTGGTACAAATTTTTACCATTCTGTGGGTTGTCTCTTGACTCATTTGATGGTTTCTTTTGCTGTGCAAAAGCTTTTTAATTTGATGTGATCCCAGTTGTTGATTCTTTGTAATATTTCCTGTCATATCAGGGCTTTGTTTATAAAGTCTTTGCCTATACCTATATCTCCCAAAGTTTTATCTATTCTATCTTCCAGAAGATTTAGTGTTTCTGTTTTAATATTTAGATCTTTGATCCATTTTAATTTTACTTTACTGCATGGTGAGAAATATGCATCTAGGTTCAAATTTCAGCTGTGAAAAGCCAGTTTTCCCAGCACCATTTATTAAAGAGGCTATCTTTCTTCCAGTGAAGGTGTTTGGCTCCTTTGTCAAAGATAAAGTAGCCAAGTGTGCTTGGAGTTGTTTCTGCATCTTGTATTCTATTCCATTGATGCTTGGATCTGTTCCTTTTTTTCCAGTGCCATGCTGTTTTTATCAAGGTAACTTTGTAGTATAATTTCAAATTGAAAATGGTGATGCCCCCTGGCTTGTCCTTGTTTCCCAGAATTTCTTTAGCTATTTGAGGTCTCTTCTGGTGGCATATGAAGCTTTTGATTGTTTTTCCTAGTTCTGTGAGGTATGCTATTGGTATTTTGATTTGGATTACATTAAATCTTTTTAATTCTGCCTATCTAAGAACAGGGGATATCTTTTCATTTTCTCATATCCCCTTCGAACCTCTTGTTCAGAGTACAGAATTTTTCAATGTACAGATCTTTCACTTCCTTTGTTAGACTGATTCCTAAATATTTCATTTTTATTAAATCTATTGTAAAAGCTGTTGTTTCCCTAATTTCTTTCTCAGTGAGTTTGTTATTCATGTGCAGGACTGCTACTGATTTTTGACTTCGTATCCTGCTACACTGCTAAATTTGGTTATTAAATCTAAAGTATTTGGTAGAGTTTTGGGGTCTTCTATGTAGAGTATCACGTCATTAACAAATAATGATGATTTAACTTCTTCTTTTCCCATGTTTATTCCTTTTATTTACTTCTCATGTCTAATTGCTCTAGGTGATGATTCTAGAAATATATGGAACAGGAGTGGTGGTAGTGGGCATCCTTGTTCATGATTTTAGAGTGAAAGCTTTCAACTTTTGATCATTTAGTATGATGTTGGCTGTTGATTTGTTGTAGATAGCTTTTACCAAATTGAGATCAATTGAGCTTTTATCAAATTGAGACTTTCTATTCCAATTTTCTGTAGTTTTTTTTTTTTTTTTCTTTAGGTGGGTACCGGGAGTCGAACTCAGGACCTCATGCTTGCCAGGCAGGTGCTTATGCCACTGAGCCATATCACCAGCCTGATTTTTTTAAATCATAAATGAGCATTGGACTTGGTCAAATGTTTTTTCTACATCTATTGAGATGATCATGTGGTTTTTGTCCTTTGTTCTATTAATATGGTGCATTACATTTATTGATTTGCATATGTTAAGCCATGCCTGCATCCCTGCGATGAATCTTACTTAGTCATAGTGTATACTCTTGATGATTTGCTTCATTCTGTTTGCCAGGATCTTGAGGACAATTTTTGCATCTTTGTTTATTAAGGAGATTGCCTTGAAGTTCTCTTTTTGGTTTGATCATTCTCTGGTTTTGGTATCAGGGTAATGTTTGCTTTCAGGAATGACTTTGGGAGTATTACTTCCCTTTCGATTTTTTAAAGAGTGTGAGGAGTAGTGGCATTAGAACTTCTCTAAAGTTTTTGTAGAATTCAGTGGTGAATCCATCAGGATTTGAACTTTTCTTTGCTGGTAGTTTTTTAAAATTACATCTTCAATTTCATTGACTGATGTTTCTTTATTTAGAGTTTTTATATCTTCTTGATTCAGTTTTGGTAATTCATATGTACTAGAAATCTGTCCATTTCTTCTGAGTTTTCCATTTTAGTGGAGTACAGATTCTCAAAATAGGTATTAATGAGCTTGGGAATTTTTGCAAGATCTGTTGTGATTTTTGGCCTTTTCATTCCTAATTGTATGGATTTAGATCTTTCTTTTTTTTTTTTTTTTTTGGATGTTTGGCTAAGGGTATGTCTCTTTTATTTAATCCTTCCAGTCTTTGTTTCATTGATTCTATGTATTGTTTTCTTAGTCTCAATAGCATTAACATCTGCTTTGATTTTTATAATTTCCTCCATTGTATGTGTTTTGGGTTCAACTTTATCTTCATTACCTAGAACCTTGAGGCTCAACATTAGGTAATTTATTTGAGCTCAGTCAGTTTTTATGATGTGGGCATTCACTGCTATATATTTCCCTGGTAGGACTGCTTTTATTGTGTCCCATAAGTTTCAGTATGTTGTATTGGTGTTATCATTCAATTATATAAACTGTTTCTTCTTTAATTTTATCTGGGACTTATTGTTTTTTCAGAAGGGTGTTATTTAATTTCCATGTGTTTATGTAGTTTTTGTGGGTTTTTTTGGCCATTGATTTCCAATTTCACTGCACTATGATCTTTTAATATGCATGGGATAATTTCAATTCCTTTGCATTTACTTAAGCATATTCTACGAGTTAGTATGTAGTTTATTTTGGAGCAAGTCCCATGTGCTGCTGAGATAAATATATAATCTGTTGTGTTAGGTGGAACACTGTATATATCTAGGTCCATTTATTCAAAGGTTTGGTTCAGCTCTGATATTTCTTTGTTGATTTTCTGTCTAGTTGATCTATTTATAACAGTAGGAAATTGAGGTCTTCCATTACAATTATATTAGTGCTTATCTAATTTTTCATGTCCATTACTGTTTCATTTGTATAGTTGGGTGTGCTGGTATTTGGTGCATATATATTTATATTTATTTTTATTTTTATTTTTTGGTACCAGGGATCAAACTTACGACCTCGCTCTTGTCAGGCAGGCGCTGTGCTGCTAAGCTATCTCCCCGGCCCTATATTTGTGATTATTACCCCTTCCTCTTGGGTTTTTTCTTAACAGTTATGTAATGACCTTCTTTGTCTCTTCTGGTCAGTCTTGATTGGAAATCCATTTTGTCTGCAAATAGAACAGCTACCTCAGCGTTTTTCTAGGTTCCTGTCACATGGATTATTGTTTCCTATCCTTTGACTTTCAGTCTATGAATTTCTTTTTGAGTTAAATGTGTTTCTTGTATTCAGCATCTTGTTGGCTCTTATTTCTTAATCAATTCTGCCAATCTGTTTCTTTTTATTGGTGAACTGAGATCATTCACATTTATGGTTATAACTGATATGTATTGACTTATCCTTGTTATGTTTTTCTCCTGCTGTTGGTTTCCCTTCTTTCCTTTCTGTTTAATTGCTTGCCCTACCTGGTGGGTTCATTCTATTAGGATCCTTGGAATTGTTGTGTGCATTATCTTTTTCTAGAATATCCTTCAGATCTTTTTGGAGTGTTGGTTTGGTGGCCATGAATTTCTTCAGGTGTTCTTTATCATGAAAGTATCTTATTTCTCCATCAATTTTGAAAGAATTTTATGGGGTACATCAGTCTGTGTTGGAGATTTTTTTGGGAGGGGCTTGAAATACTTCACTCCAAGCTCTCTTTGTCTTTAGGGTTTGTATTGAGAAGTCTACAGTGATTCTGATGGGTTTTCCTTTATAGAATTGATTTTTTTTCTCAACAGCCTTTAATGTTCTGTTCTTGTGTTAAATTTCTGGAATCTTGACGATTATATGCCTTGGTGTATTTTTTTTTTCTGATCAAGACTATTTGGAGTTCTATATGCTTCATTTATCTGTGTCTCAAAATTTTTTTCCCTGCAGAAGATATTCTAGTATTATTTCAATGAACAGGTATTTTATGCCCTTTGAAGTATCTTCTGAATCTTCATTGATTCCAATTAATCCCATATTAGTCTCCTTTGCATAATCTAGCAGCTGTTGGATTGATATTTTATGGTCCCTTGCTATTTTTAGCAGGTCTTTCATTTGATGGTCACCAACCACAGCCCTATCTTCTAGATCTGATATTCTATCTTCACTTTGGTTTACTGTACTTCATATAATTTCAGTAGAATTTTTAATCTCCTGGATTTTTATTTGAGTCTGTGATATGGTATTCAGTTCTTTTCTATGTTGGGCATTCATGGTTTGCATGTATTTCCTAAGCTTCTCTACTTTTTATCTCTATCTATTCTAGATCCACTAATGATTTCCTTCATTATGGTTATCATCTCTTTAAATATCTCTGTTTTGTTTTTGTCTAGAGACTTATTAATCTGTTTTGTTACTTCTTCTGCTATCTTTTAAAAAATTCAGCTGGGTGGCTTTTGATTTATTTCACCTCAATGCCCCCTTGATTTTCCTTGTGTGAGTTGATGGTTATGGGTTGCCTCTTGCTTCTGTGTTTTCTCATTTCCCTTTTTTTTTTGTTTATTTGTTTTCTGCATTGAGGCTTATAAATTACTTTTGGTAGGTAGCTTTATTACTAGTATCAAGACCTCTTTAGCAAATTACTTCTTTTCAGAGATGTCTTCTAGGTTTAGCTGGTTTTTGGTTTTTAGTCTGTCCTAGGATCTTGACTGTTTAACTTATTAGGGATGAAAGGTTTCTGCCTGTTTGACCTAGCACCCAGTTTTTTGGTACCTGGCTATAGTACTGTTTATGACCCTCACATTCTAGGTATTGTCATACACAGAAGATGAATTAATCACAACAACTATGTCACCTTGGCTAAAATAGTACAATCAATAATAACAGCATGAAGCACGGACTGGAAATTAACAAACTGTGATAACTATTAATTTGCCACCTTTAACCATATGTACAAATTTATAGTTATATAACAAAATCTAAAACAAATCAGAAAATTATATAGAGTAAATATCCACTCACTAGAGCAATTTTACAGTGAATGGGGAAAATTTAAAAGGAATAAGAGGAAAAATAGAGACACAAAAGAAGAGATAGAGATTAGAAGCAAGGCTGAAGGACAAAGGAAGATTACCAAAGCCTCAGGAAACTGGTGAAGAAGACAGAAGGGAAAGAAGGAATAAACAAAAACAAGAACAAAACAAAACACAAAAACTAAAAACAATGTTCACACTCGTAAAAAGCAAAAACAATAAAAAAACCCCACACAAATGAACAACAACAAAATTGCGCACAAGCAATAAAAAAAGAAAGAAAGAAAGAAAGAAAGAAAGAAAGAAAGAAAAAGAAAAGGAAAAAGAAAAATCTTTTTGTGATTTCAAGTCCGTGGTAAGCTTCTGGGCCTTTGTTTTGTGGTAGTGTCCAATTCAAGGTGTGACTCTACTCTCACTGGTAGACTAAGGAGGCAGTCTTAGCCCAGATATGTGTTGGATAATCCTACCTGCAGTAGGATTAGGGAGAGGTGCTGGAAAACCCCAGCAAGTCTGCAGTAGGATTAGGGTGAGGAGAGGGTTCTGGTACTTTCAAATCCACAGAAGTTCAGGCTGATCCTCACCTTTGGTTGTGGGGTTGGGGCCTGAGTCATTTCACTTATAACACTCTGAATGTCTCTTGCCAGCCTGACCATAGCTCCCCGACCCTGGATGTCTCCTGTGGTTATCTCTTACTCAGTCACTGTGAGTTTTTAACACTGAAGCCAACCCACAGCTGCTTTGAGTCTCAGGTTCAATTGGCCTGTCCCTAAAATGAGGTGTGACCAAGCACTCTCTCCAGGGGAAACTGCGGTCACTTGGACTAGAGTCACTTACCAGGTGTTGTAGCTCATAGCATCCACTGCTCTGTTCCACTGGTGAGCTTCTCCTTGGAAGTGTCTGGAGTCACCTTTACTGTGTATCTGTAAATTCTATCATCCTGTCTTATGTCATGAGCCAGGAGCCAGGGAGAAAGTACAGATTGCCCCTTTCTTTTTCTGCGTTGAGGACTGTCTCTTCATTTTCTCTGTGGGCTTGAATTTTTCCTTCAGATCCTTCCTGGTTACTGAGAATCTACCTCCCTCTTTCTCTTCCCAGGTTGCTGTTTACCAGTGTGTGGATTCAGAATCTTGAATATGATATGTTTTTGCTTACTATTCTGCCGTATTCCCAGAAGTCTCTTGATTCTTTTTTCTTCCCCTTCTCCTCTCCTTCCCTCCTCCCTCCATCTCTTAGTCCTTTTCACTTTTTCAAAGATCTCTCTACCCTTTTCTTATTATCTTTTATTTTTTTCTTTAGTTTATTTATATTTTGTTTTTCTTATATGAGAGAAATATTGCAATATTTAAGCTTGCATGTCTGGCTTATTTCACTTAACATTGTTGTCTCGAGGTGCATCTATTTTTCTACAAATGACTCAGTTTTATCCTTTATGGCAGAGTATAGTCTATTGTGTATAAATGCTACATTTTCTTTATTCATTCATCTCTTGATGAACATATAGGTCACTTCCAAGATTTAAGCTAGAATGAATTCTGCTGTTATAAACATGGGTATGCATATATCACAGTAATATCATGACTTTAACTCTCACAAGAAGATACTTAGAAGGGAAACAGCTGAGTCAAATGTAATTTCTAGTTTAGTTTTTTGAGGATTCTCCATATTGATTTCTATAGTGGTGATGCTAGTTTCCATTTTCACCAACAATGTACTAGGGTTCCTTTTCCCCTACAGCCTTACCAGTATTTGTTATTCTTGATTTCTGGAGTGGGATGGAATCTCAGTTTGCATTTCTCTAATGGGCAGAAATGTTGAACAGTTTTTCATGTATTTGTTGGTAATTTGTGTTTCTTCTGAGAAGTGTTTATTCATTTCAGATGTCCATTTTTTGATTAGGCCTTTTTTTTTGAAGGTCTAGTTTTTTTTCTGTTCTTTATGTATTCTTGATAGTAGACCTTGATTTGAGGATTTGCTGTTTTTTTTTGTTTTTTTGTTTTTTAAGTCCCTAGCTTGCTAACTGACCTGGAGATAGTGGGACTTGCCCGACTCCATAAACATGTCAGCCAATTCCTTCTACTCTCTCTCTCTTTCTTTGTGTGTGTGTAGGTGTGTTCATGCGTGTATACACACTCATACATATATACACATACTTCCTATATTTTGTAGTTCTCTGGAAAACCCTGAATACTGCAAGCTACTAAATAAAAATAATAATGTTGGTCAGGAAAATACAATACTTTTGGAAAACAAGCAGATACATTTGCAGTTTAAACCTTGGAAACCCCAAGAAACCCAAGCCTACAGTAAACAGTGATTGATAATGGTTAAAACTTATGAAGATCAATTTACCATTTCAAAAAGAAGTGTTTCCATTTTATTTGAACAAATTTAATTGTTAATATTTAATATATTGCTATTATTAAAGTTTTATCGTTTAAAAAACGAGTTGAGCTGTAAAAGAAATATCAATCACTAAAAGTTCCTTGGAATCTTGGTGCTTAGAATCTTACTTAGCAGGAAGTTGGTCCAGGTTTGGGATCAGTAAAAAGACTTAGATATGGGAGAAAAGAAGGAGGTATACATTTTTAAATCAGTATGCACAAATTACTGATTGTATAATTTCATTTGCATGTACAAAATTCCACCTACTAGTTTGAGACAGTAATTTACAAAATAAGAATTTTTATCTATTTTGCAAATAACCTAGGAGAATAATTCCAATATTTGTACAAAGATGTTATGGTTTAGATAAGTGTCCCCCAAAGGCTTGTGTGCTAAAGGCTTTGTCCCCAGCCTGTGACACTCTTAGGTGGTAGAAGAACATTTACAAGGTGGAACCCAGGTATTAGGTCATTGTGGGAGTGCCCTTGAAGAGGATTATAGGACACTCATCTATTTCCTTTTTTTCCTGCATCTGCCATAAAGTGAATGTTTTGCCACATGTTACTGGCATGATATGCTGTATTACCACAAGCCCAACATCATAAAGCCAGGAATTCATGGACGGAAACCTCTAAAATTGTGAACCAAAATAAGCTTTTCTTCTGTTTAAATTGATTATCTCCAGGATTTTGTTACAGTAATGAAAAGCTTACTAATACATATATTAATCAAAGTAGAGATAGATTGAAATGATTTAAACAGCTATACAGGAGGGAAGAAAAAATGGTGGAGCAGTGAGTCCAGCAACTCAGCTTCTCCAGGAAAATATGTATAGAGTTTGGAAAACAGTAGCTCAGAGAGGAATCAAAGCAAGAGGTTACCCAGGAACCAGGAAGAAACTGATAAAAGAGGGGGAAAATGAATTAAATGGAACAGAAGAAATAGAACATATCACAGAGAAGAGAGTGAGCCCTCTGCAAATTGCATGCAGCTGAGAGCAGCTGGTCAGCTTCCATCTAGGGAATAATGTGAAACAAAACTTTTCACTCACAGAGAACTGTGTTGGGACTAAGAGAATCAGTGGCAGTTGGAACCTGCAAAGAAAATTCAGGTTACTGCTTCCAGAATGGCTTTCCACATTCAAGAGTTGGTGCATGACCTTGGTCCAGGCAAGTGCCTGCTACCACAGTTGTGGAACAAGAGTTAGCGGGGCTGGCATTTTAGGGGAGGGCTCAGTGTTTGAACCTGGGTCCTAGAGCAGCCTCTTGGCTCTTTAGGGACAGACAGCCATGGGAGACAGCTGGTGGCTGGAGAACAGCTGGCAGAGGTCCTGCGAGGGGCTGGAGCTGGTGAACATGGACCTGGCTCTCGCAGTTGGATGTCAGGTTCAAGCCAAGTTACGCGGGATTGGAAGGTCACATTGGCACTCTTTCCACTGTATGTGGAGGTCTGCTTCCCGCACTATTCTGGGGGTAAACTGCCATCTTAGACTTCCAGTGAGAGCAGAAATATGCCTTGGCTTGAGCTCTACTCTATAAAGCTAGGCTGTGGAAAAAAGCCATGGATCTGAAACATAGAAAACTTTCTTTCCTCTTTTTTTTTGCTGTTTTCCTCCTCCTGGTTATTTTCACCCGTATTTCTTCCATTATTTTCCCTTTTTTATGAGTGTGTGTGTGTATTTGCCTCTCTTCCTCTTGCCTTTATTTTTAATATAGTTTATAGAGGATTAGGGAATTCTCCCTTGTCCCTTTTTATGCCTTGTACTTTTATCCATATCTATTTGCCTGAATTCTTTTTCCTGTTTCTTATCCTTTCTCTGTTTTTCTTTTCTTTCTTCTTCCTTTTTTTTTTGTCTCTGTTTAACTTTTGCTCTAATATTTATATTGGTCATAGAATCTTTTCTCATCCCTCATTCTACTGGTTTTGTACCCAGTTTTCCCTGTTATCCTCATGTAAATATACAACATACCTCTAGCACTATCAGGATCCTTTGCCTCCTCTTATTTCCCTCTTCCCATACCACAGTAGAAGATTTTAAACCCTCTCATTACCCAGGCCCTGTACCCCTGGGGTTTAGATAATCAATTCTGTAAACTTACTGTTAAATGCCTTTTTTTTTTGACCATTAGAGGAGCATAGCTATCACATTTAGTGCGTATTAGCTGTGGGTTAATACTTGGGCTGTTACGATGCTTACACTATAACCATGGATTTCTTCTCTAGGCCAAAGGAAGATCCAAAATTCGGTATCGTGGTATGTTATTTCTTAATTTGCTCTGACAGATACTGCTGTAACTGACAGGCTTGTTACTACTTTAGCCGATTTGATTGCCTAGGAATACTCCTAACTCGGGGCAATCTGTCTGTTGATTCCGCCATCACACCTAGGGACAGGGACAGCAAGGCTTCCCAACCCAAGAACTCAGACTGGATCAGACTCAAGAATGCCTGCAGCCTGGTAGAAAGAAACCCTGAGCTTTTTTTTTTTTTTTTTTTTTTGTGTGTGTGGGTACCGGGGGGTCGACCTCAGGACCTCGCGCGCCAGCAGGCGCCCGTGCCACTGAGCGATATCACTGGCCCCTTTTTCGTATGTGGGTTCCGGAAGTCGAACTCGGGCCCTCACGCTTGCCGGGCAGGCGCTTAAGCCGCTGAGCCATCTCACTGGCCCCAGAAACCCTGAGCTTGAGTTAGCTGCAGTATTGCAGTGGAGCTGGCAAAGGCGTGTGGATCCCATGTGCCCTGTCACATTGGGATATTTAATCTGTGTAATCTGTGTTCCCATTAGATATTTTGCAGGTTTGAGTTTTTGTTTGTTTCTTGATTTATTTAGTAATGTGGGTAATGTTATGTTCTTTTATTTTTTTGTGTGTTTATTATGTTTTCACTTTTGTATATTTTTTCTTTCATTGGGTCTGATTTAATAGGTTTCTAGGTTCTCTCTTGTCTCTGCTCTCTATCTAGTTTCTTCACCTCAAAACTCCAAAGCAATACTATGATCATATTTCTTTATTCTTTTTCCAAACACATAAACTCATCCTCCCAAGTTTTTAATTTCCAATACCTAGCTTTCCCACAGTCACTCCTATCTTCTCTAGTATTAACCTTTGGTCCTTCCCATCCAAAGCCTTCAGCTCTTCCATATCTTAACTAGCTTATTGTCCTCCCTATCAGCAAGTTCTGACAACCACACAGCTTTCCTCAATCACAAGGTAAACCTCTTTCCTCCCATATGTCACCCTTGCCCCGCAAATACTCTCTGAAAATTCTCAATACTAACCTCACCTACCTCATTACAGAACAATTACAAATCGTTATAGTAATAATACATGTTATAGTATGTATTGAACTTAGACAAAGGGGGAAGTTTAACTGCAAAGACAATCATGTAGAAGTGCTGTATGATTGATTCCATGGATGCTGTTATAACCTTAAGTAATTGTTTTGGCAAAACATAGGGACAGAGTGCAAATCACTTAAAGTAAATAACAGAAGGAGTAAATACTAGCACCGGACATACAGAACTGAAAATTATTCACAGAGAGGCAATATCCTACAAAAAATTCTCCATATAGGCCACAAACTTGCCTCATTCCTGTAATCCTCAACCTGCTGTAACCCCAAAGAAAGAAGAGGGAGAAGACAATATCTATCTATCTATCTATCTATCTATCTATCTATCTATCTATCTATTGTCTTTGCAATTACACTTCCCCATTTGTCTAAGTTCAATGCACACTATAACATGTATTATTACTATAATTATTTATAATTGTCCTGCAATGAGATAGGTGAGGTTAGTATTGAGAATTTTCAGAGAATATTTGTGGGGCAAGGGTGAGATGCGGGCGGAAAGAGGTTTACCTTGTGATTGAGGAAAGCTGTATGGTTGTCAGAACCTGCTGATAGGGAGGACAATAAGCTAGTTAAGATATGGAAGAGCCAAAGGCTTTGGATGGGAAGGACCAAAGGTTAATACTAGAGAAGATAGGAGTGACTGTATATATCTATATCTATATCTATATCTAGATATCTAGATATCTAGATATATGTCTGTTCATGAATACTTTTGTTTGCAAACAATTTGGTCATAAATAGAAACGTTTGGCAAAATTTCACTTTTGTTTCCAAACTGTTCATTGGATAACAAACATGACCACAGCCATCTTTCCCACACAAACATAAACACGGCCGTATTTTCGAAAATTGTGGAAAAAATTAAGTTCCTTGAACTGATATCATCTATTATCTATCTATCTATCTATCTATCTATCTATCTATCTATCTATCATCTATCTATCTGTGTATATCACAGATACACACATACTCATATGTATATATATCACAGATACACATAGGTGCATGGAAGACCCCCATGGTCTTCCGATTCTCCCAAGGCAGACCAAGTAGTCACAAAGTGAGAGGAAAGCAAATACCAGGTACTGGAACTTCATGAAAAATTTATAGAAGGGATGTAGAAAATAGAAGAATTCAAAGAAGCAATGAATCAAAACTTCACAGCAATTTCACTCAATATGCCTGTGGTGTAATTTCATGAAATAAGTGAAAAACAGGAAGAGCTAACCAAAACTGTTCAAAACTTGAATGAGATATTCAACAAAGATACGGAATTCTCAAAAAGATGTCAGATAGGAAAAAAATTTGCCAGATAAAAAATGAACAAAATTTTTTTGCCTTTGGTGCTTTATTTCTGCCCTCATGGTGTCATATATACATAAAATAAAGTCATTATCACATTATTGTGTGCTTATTTCTACTTAATGGCTTTCTCCCTTAGAAAGCTGATTCCACTAATCTCCATCTCACAGTTTGTGGAAGGGCTACTGCAATGCCTAAGATTTCTGTGAATTGTTGAGTTCACTTCTGGTCCCAAATTCCTGCCCATGCAGAATTGGTAAGAGATCAACTTGCCCACGTATGTTTTCTTTCTTTCTTTTTTTTTTTTTTTTTTGTGGGTACCGGGGGTCGACCTCAGAACCTTGCATGCTAGCAGGCGCCTGTGCCACTGAGCGATATCACCTGCACTTTTTTCGTATGTGGGTTCTGGGAGTCGAACTCGGGCCCTCGCGCTTGCCAGGCAGGCGCTTATGCTGCTGAGCCATCTCACCTGCCCCCACGTATGTTCTTCTAACATATACAAAACGAGAATCATGTGTTTGCACCCCCACTATTTCATATAGTGACTGGCATAGAAAAAATTTTCAATTGTGTTGTATGAATAACAAGCAATGGAGTCAAATTCATGGAATGTGGACACTATGTTTACTCCATAAAGTCAGGGCTATAAATTTGTACCATAGCATGAACCCAAAAACAGATCTTGAGTAAGCTTTCAAGTATAAGTGGCATAAGTGTATCATCAAGAAAATTTAAAGTAAAGATACATTGGTGCTTTAAGTAATTCATACTTATTAAGAATAAGCATAGGTTTTATACTTTCCTCCTCCAACACTTGTATTTGCAAAAAAGAGATAATTTCTATCTCCTTAGTGTAAAATTTATTTAGGATTGCCTCATCTGTATTAAGTTTAACTTCAAAAATATTTTGGATCTGTTCCATATCCAACTCCAAGAGAAAACTGCTGTCTTTCTATGCTTATCTATTATTATTATGTTTTCTGTAATGCATTATACCATGTGTAACTAACATTTGAGAATTATAGAGAAGCATCTGCTTCTGTTTTAATGTCTTGATAAAAGTGTTGTAAATATTATAGCTGTATAAGATCCTCTCCTTAAAGGATCTGTTTCATTTCACCTGTAAACTATCTTAATTCTTAAATCCATCACCCAGATGCTGTGTCTAGTAGATGAAGTACATGCCTTTTAATCAACTTCTTTGTTAGTAATGGAAACAATGCATCTTTATGTTTTCAAGAACTGGGGTTAAAATTCCAAGATAAACAAAGAGCCAATGATATAACATTTATTCCTGTACCACAAAATTAACCTTTTAGAACATAGTGTTCATATTCATTTAATTACACAAAGTTTGGAAAATATACTTACAGTACAGAAGTAAGTGGTGAGGGGCAGCAGAGAGTCCTGCTCTTACGGTTATGTGAGCTAATTCAAGTAGATTTATCCTTTAGAGAGCCACTATCCATGTGATTGCCTCCTGATGCCCTTTTCAGTCTGCAATAATCACTTTAAACAAGATTATGTGGCAGCTGGAGACTTGCCCCTTCTCCATTAAGGCATATATCCCAGTGGGCATGGGGAGCAGTTAAACAATAAACTCAAGTTACTTATATTCAGTTTGTCATTTTTAGGATGGGAACAAAGGGTCAGAGGTTAATTTCTTTTTTTTTTTTTTTCTGGAAAACCTTTCAGAATGATAGAGCTAGAAGTAGACCTAGATTGTAGTTCAATAGCCTTCATTTTTGTGGGTAAACAAAATTTCATATACACTAACCATGTAATCCCAGGGAAAATAATAATATTCTGGTGTGATGATCCATTTAAGATTACTTCAAATTGACATTTCCCTCTTTGTAGAGAGACCATTGATGTACTTAAGGTTTTTGTAAATGATCAAGTTCATTTCTGGCCCTAACTTCTTGCTCATACTGAGTTAGATGAGGTATCACTTTGCCATCTCACAATTGTGCTTCTAAATCACACAGGGCTTAATTTTTTTTTCCTAATTTCTCCACAAAACAGGACTTTTGCCATTCAGTTCAGCTTCATTCTTTCTTTTGTCCTTGAATTCTTAGTTAATATAAAAACAAAAATATTTCTTGTTCTTATCTTCCTCTACAAGTAATTTTTCTTATATAAACAAAGTTAGTTCTCTAATACACCAGAAGGTGACAAGCAAGTATCTATCTATCATCTATCATATCTCTTTATCTATTTATCTATCTATCATCTATCTACCCTGTCTTTGGTAAGAAGTAATGATTAATAAAACCAATAAACATAAAATATAAATAAATCAACTAGCATATGTTTATGTTGAGTAAATCTATACATATTTTTAGACTATCTATTTTCATTTAAGGAACACTTACGTTACACATGGGCTGTTTGCTCATTTATCCATCTGTGGTACTTGTCTGGTACTTGTCAAATTCTGGTTAAATCTGACCCTCTAGTCTTATATACCTTCTACTGAAGAGCTGAATGTGAGTGAGGGTAAGTGCCAAGCTGTGCTGAGTGATTTCGTATTAATTCATTATTATGTGAACCCTTGGCTCTTCCACAAACAGACTTCATTTCTCTATCATTCACTCTCACAGAGATAACTATTTCATGTTTCTTCTCTCCTTTAAACTCTAATATTTTCTTTCCTTTTGTCCTCTTATGTTGATGATTTTATTTCCTTTTTAACTGAGAAAACAGACACACACTGAAGAGAACTTCATCTCTACACTAACCTCTCTGCATCTGATTTTTAACTTCGCCATCTTTTTTGTTAGTATGGATGAATGTACTGTGCTTGCTGTAAGGTCAAACATTCCACCTGTGCACTATTGTATCTGTGGTTTGCAGTGCAGTACTTGGTGCAAAAGAGGTGTGCAAATACTTAAAAATGCCTGGCCATGCCATTTGTGTCTTGTTTGACAAGAGTACAGGGGCTGTCCAAGGAGCAGGAAGCTAAGGCTCGTTAAGAGTGTGGCTCCTGTTTCAATGCATGAGGCTTTCAGCCTTCCTCTGTGCACTCAGGTTGTACTGGCTGCCATACAACAAATTCTATTTGGTTGTAACAAAAGTTGTGAGCACTGCTCTAGGGGATGAGGATAGCATAGGTAACACGACAGTGTCCCTGTTTCCAAATGGTTGTGTTCTAGTTAAGTATTATTTTTAACTGTTTTTAGGTATTGATAGTCTTTGAGTCTTTCCATATATTAATTAAAATATGAAATTAGACAAATATATTTTCCCCATATATTTGTCTGCTTGCCTTTTATTATATTTATTTAGTTTGATGAATTTTTTTTCACAATGTATTACCTGAATCTCAACCACTGCAGCTGCTTTCCCACTGACTTGATCCTGTGATGTGTAATTACGCTGCCCATTTTCCTGGAATTAAAAAGGTTAAAGAGTTGATTGTGATCATCACTCTCTCAGGGAGAACAGTAAGAATCAAACTGCAGATGATAGTTTTCTTTAAACCCAATTCTTTTTAATATCTGTTTATTTCAAGCAGATATTAGGATTTATAGAATAAACCACACTAGCCATATCTAGAGTTCTAGACAGAACTACAAACTATCTCCTCTGATAGTCTCTTCAATAGCTCTAAAAAGAGGAATTCTCTTTCTTTCTTCTTTGGTTTTACATTTTATAAACTTAGAGCTTTATACAATTCTTTCTTCTATCTTGGCTATTTTCTGTGGAAATTTAGGCTCAATTCTTCATAAAATGTAAGTTTAGCTTCATTTATTTCATTTATCTGGCTTCTATTCTTTAGTTTAAATAATTTCATTTCTTTTAAAGTTTCCTTTAAGGGCTTTTCCTTACAGCTTTTTTTCTCATCACTTTTTTGTAAACATAACTCTGAAATAGCAACATATCACTGTATATATTATAAAATAAAACATGTTTTTGTGGGCAGATATAGTATATAAATTACCCCATCTCCATTTTTTAAAAAGTAAAGTTGACTTAAATGATTGCATACAAAGTAGGATGTTCCACTTATATTAAAATTCTTATATAAGGAAAGTAGATAAGAATTTAGAGGTGTAAGTTACAGAGTGCATTTTGGAGTCAATATTTTCATAAACTGTGAAGTAATGATTCTCCTCTTGCATAGGAAAAGTGACAGATTACCAGTACTTGTGTGCTGAATTCTGTATTGTGGTATATTAGATATCTTCACAAGATGAAAGGGTTAGGGTGGCCATGAACAATGGGGAAAACAATCACACCACAGGTGGGAGCTTAGGTCTAAAAGAAGTAGAAGATTTGCCTGGGAAGAGGAGAAAACTATTTGAGTGTAGTTACAGGATTCTGCTTTAAATAAGCCATAGGAAGACACATGGAATTATAGGTATCTGAGAAAAATAGGGTTATTCTTAGAAAAAAATAAATGCTTAGATGATTCTTCTGACAATGATATATTTTTTAATTATGTTAGGAAAAACGTTGGCATCTTCAAAGAATAAAATCTTTTACTATTTTTGTGTACGTTTGTTCACTTATAGTTTTTCTATACATTTATTTATATGCAGGCTTATAAAGGTGTATTCTAATATGTACTTTCTTTGAATATAATAAATAATTGTAATAAAATTAGTAGAAACTAGCACCATTCACTACATACTAAGTTTCACAGTATTTATTTTACAGTATTATCAAAGTACACCTATGGTCTCCATTTTGCACATGTTGAAAGGAATGGACTTTAGTTCTTAAGATGATTCATTAACTTGTGTATGTTGAACCATCCTTGCATCTCTGGGGCATAGTTTATTTGGTTGTGATCTATGATCTTCTTTTTTGCCTTCTGTTTGCCAGTATCTTGTTGAGCACTTTTGCATCTATTTTCATTAAAGAAATTGATTTGCAGTTTTCTTTTTTAGTTGAATTGTTGTCTGGTTTTAGAATCTATGTAATGCTAGACTGAATGAGTTTGGAAGTATACTTTCCCTTTCAATGTCATTAAAGAATCTGAGGAATACTGACATTAGATCTTTCCTGAAGTTCTTGTAGGATTCAGCAGTGAATCCATCAGGTCCTGAGCTTTTCATAGTTGGTAAAACTTTTATCACTAACTCAATTTCATTGCCTGTTATTGGATTATTCAGAGTTTTTATATAATCTTGGTTCTGTTTTGGTATGTTGTATGTAGCTAGGAATCTTTTTGTTCTGGATTCTTCAATTTATTGGAGTAGAGATTTTTAAATTAGATACTAATATTCTAGATTTTGGTGATGTTCATTGTGATTTCACTTTTTTTTTTTTTTTTTTTTTTTTGCTTCTAACTGCATAGGTTTGGGTCTTTTCCCTCCACAGTTTGGTAAGATTGGCTTAGGGCTCTTCTATTTTTTTTTATTCTTTCAAAGGACCAGGTCTTTGACTCGATGATCCCTTGTACTGTTTTCTAGTCTCAATCTCTTTTCTGATCTTTAAAATTTCCTTCCTTGTGCTGGCTTTGGATTTGGATTTTTGGTTTTTAGGATCTTGAGTTGGATCATTAGTTTAGTTATTTGAGTTTGCAGTTTTTCTAATGTGGGCATTTACAGCTCTAAACTTACCTATAAAAACTGCTTTCATTGTGTCCTGTAGGTTCTGGTATGTTGTACTGGCATTACTGTTTGATTCTAGGAATAGTCTAATTTCTTCTTTTATTTCTTCTATGATCCACTGATTATTCAAGAGTATATTGTTTGATTTCCACACATTTTCATAATTTTTTGGTTTCTTTTGCTACAGATTTCTAGTTTTATTGCACTATATTCTGATAATATGCATGGAATAATTTTTATTCTTTTTTATTTATTTAAGCACGCTTTATGGGCTAGAATGTGGTCTATTTTGGAGAAAATCGCATGCGCTGCTGAGATGAATGTGTATTCTGTTGTTGTTGGGTGGAATACTCTGTAGATATCTATTAACTCTATTTCTTCAAAGGCTTGGTTCATTTCTGATATTTCCCTTTCAGTATTTTGTCTATTTGATCTGTCTATTTGTGACAGTGGAGTACTGAGGTCCCACATTATAATTGTGTTCATGAGTATCTGATCTTTTATGATCAGTATTGTTTCTTTTATAAAGTTCAGTGTGCTGGTGTTCAGTGTATATATATTTATAATTGTTATCACTTTCTATTAAATTCTTCTCTTAACCAATATGTAGTGATTTTCTTTGTTTCTTCCAATCAGTTTTGGATTGAAATGAACTCCAAAAAATAAACAGTAGCAAGAACAAAACTGACATGATCATCTCAATAGATACAGAAAAAGCCTTTTACTAAATCTAACAACCGTTTTTGATAAACACCCTGAAGAAAATAGATATAGAAGGGCCTTATTTCTTTTTTTTTTTTTTTTTTGTGGGTACCGGGGGGTCGACCTCAGGACCTCGCGCACCAGCAGGCGCCCGTGCCTCTGAGCGATATCACCGGCCCCTTTTTCGTATGTGGGATCCGGGAGTCGAACTCGGGCCCTCACGCTTGCAAGGCAGGCGTTTATGCCGCTGAGCCATCTCACCGGTAGAAGGGCCTTATTTCAATTTCATAATAGCCATTTATGACAAGTACTACATGGCCTTATGTCAACATCATACTAAAATGGGATAAAATTGAAGTATTCCCTCTAAAATCAAGAATAAGACAAGGATCTCCACTATTGCCACTTCTATTCAAATTAGTACTTGAAATTTCAACCAGATCAATCGGGCAAGCGAAAGGAATAAAAGATTCGTATAGAAAAGGAAGAAGTCAAACTATCCTTGTGCACAGACAACATGATTCTGTACCTAAAGATACAAACATTCCACCGAAAGACTCCTTGAACTAATAACCCAATTCAGCAAAGTTTCAGGAAACAAAATCAACACAAAAATATCATTAGTGCTCATGTACACCAATAATGAACTCACCAAAAAAGAAATTGGGAAAATAATACCATTCACAATAGCACTAAAGAAAATTAAATCTTTAGGAGTTAACCTAACCAAGTAAGTGAAGCACCTCTACAATGAATACTACAGTAGTCTGAAAAAGGAGATTGAAGAGGAACGACATAAGAAATTGGAAAGATATTCCCTGTTCCTGGATAGGCAAAACCAATATTGTCACAACTGATATACATTGCTACCTTGGTTCACAAACTTAATTCATTCCATGATTCTGGAAAAGATGACCACATTCATGTTCATGATTGGAAAGATAGATGCAGTTGTGTTCATCACCCAGTACAGAGTTCACAAACAAAAACAGAATTTTGCCAAATGCGTGTGTTTCAAAATCAAATTATTTGCAAACAAAATCATTCATGAACTGAGGTACCACTGTATAGATTTATTGCAATCCCAATTAAAATATCAACAGCATCTCTCACAGAACTAAACAATACAATCCTGAAAATCATATAAAACCAGAATAGACTCTTAATATGAAAAGCAATCCTGGGCAATAAGAACAAAGCGGAAGGCATTGCAACCCCAGCTTTCAGGTTGTATTACAAAGCTACAGTGATAATAGCAGCATGGTACTGGCACAAAAAGAGATGTGAATCAAAAGAACAGAATAGAGGATGCAGAAACAGGCCTGGAAACATTCAGTATTTAGATCTTTGACAAAGGGGCCAAAGACATATGCTGGAGGAAAGAAGCATCTTTAACAAGTAGTGCTGTGAAAAGTGGCTCTAAATGTGCAGGAGTTTGAAATGGTCCTCTGTGTGCCATAATACACCGAAATAAAATGAAAATGAATTGCAGATCTACGTATTAAAATAGAAACACTTAATCTGCTGGAAGATAAAATAGGTAGAACTCTTGAAGACATAGGAATGGGCAAGGACTTTTTCCATAGAACCCAACTGCATGAGGAATAAGATGAAGAATGAGTGAATAGAATTATATGAAATTAAAAAGTCTCTGCACAGCAAAGGAAAAAAAAAAAAAACTACTGAATGGACTTTTTTTTTTGCCATCTATGCTTGCACAGAGGACTAATATTTAAAATATATACAGAATGAACTTATACTCCCAAAAATAAAAAACCCAATCAAAAGATGGGCACTGAAATAATAGAAACTTTCAGAAGTATAAATGGGCAATAAATACATGAGAAATTGTTCAGTGTCTCTGGAAATTAGGAGACTGAACATTAAAACAACACCGAGATTCTGTCTTATTCCAGGAAGAATGCCTGTCTTCAAGAAATCAAATAATAAATGCTGGTGAGGTTGTGGGGTGGGGATAGGGGAGGAAACGTTCTACATTGTTAGTGGAAATGTAAACTAGTACAACCTCTGTGTAAACCACTATGGAGATTCCTCAAAAAACTAAAATTTGAAATTCCATTTGGCCCAGGTATTCCCTTTCTAGGTATGTTCCAAGAAGTGTTAAAACATTGTATTACAGTGATACATGCATACCAATGTTTATAGCGACACAACTCATAATAGCTAAATCTTGCAAGTGACTTATGTCCATCAGCAGCTGAATGGATAAGGAAATTGTGGTATTTATACATAAATACTATGCTATTTTGCCATAAAAAGTATAAATTTGAGTCATTTGTGGAAAATGGCTATACTTTGAGTCAGTAACATCAAGTAAAATAAATCAGATGCACAAACTTAAATAACATGGATTGTTTTATATGATAATCCTGAAATACAAATAATTTAGAGAGGAAGTAAAAGATAGATAATAAGAAACAGAGAGATCTTTTGTCAATGGGAATGGGACCAAGAATTGAGGGAGGGGGTGGGATGTGAGATGAAGGAGAAGTGAAAAGGATTCAGATGTGTGATTTACATGTACTGACACTCCACAATAAATGTAGTCATTATGTACCTCAAATATATAATAATAAAATAAAAAATTAAAATAATAGTAATAAATAAATAAATTGGCCAGCAATTTTCAAGGAAAAAAAAGAGTAAAAGAAAGAAGACAAGACATGATGAATAAAATCAGGAGAAGGCAAAGAAATATTTGGAGGAGCTGGATCACTGTGCTGATATAGAAGAACAATATATAGGATGGTGCCCATGAGACTTAATAAAGAGAGGTGTTACATTCATTTTCTAGGGCTATGTTATGTGTTAGATCTACAATGCTCCCCCAAAGTTCAGAAGTGGGGCTTTCAGAAGGTAAACCATTTGTAGGGTGCTACACGCCTCAGTAGATTAACCCATTGATGAGCTCGTAGCTGAATGTGCTCTTAGAAGGTGAGGCCTGTTTGGAGGAGGTGGGTCACTGGAGGCTTCAGCTGGTGGGGTCTGTTCTTGTTCTCAGCTTCTTCTCTTTCTCGCTGATCTTGACTCTCATGAGCTGGGCAGCTCTCCTCTGCCATGCTGCTCTATGTTGCTGTTTCTGACCTGGAGCCAGCCAACCACAAACTGAAACTTCTGAAACTGTGAGACAAAATGAAGGTGTCCTCCTTAAGTCATGTGTATCAGGTATTTGGTCCCAGCAAGAAAGCTGACTAACACAGGCTACTATAACACAATACCACAAATTTGGTGGCTTAAAATAACAGAAAATTATTCTCTACCATTGTGGAGATGAGAAGTCGAAAATCAAGGTGTCCTCCTTCTGAAGTCTCTAGGAAACACTTGCCACATCCTAACTTGTGGTGGCTTCCTGCAGTCCCTGGTGTTTCTTGGCTTGTGACTACATCTGTCCCATCTCTGTCTCTGCTTCATTCAACCTTTTTTCCTGTGCCTCTGTGTGTCCTCTCCTCTTGTTGTAATCACTGGATTTTAATCTCTTCATCATCAATCACTCAATGTTGAGCCTATTTTAATGCAGAATGGCCTCATCTTAATTTAATTAAATAAGTCCACAAAGCCTTAATTTGCAAATAAAATCAATTTTTAGTTGAAAATTAATTGTTTAAGGAGAGGCATAAATCAAATACTGTTAGTGGTAGCAAGCACAGGATTTTGTGGAACAGGGCAGATAACATGTTCTTTGACAGATGGATTAGTGGGTGATCTCGGGGGGGAGAAACTACTCCTTAAAGAAAAGTCCAAAGGACATCTTCCTGAGTTCTGACCTTTCCTACCTTGTTTCAGCTTTGTAAAAATATCAATACCCCTAATTAACTGGACTGGTTTAATTCCTATTTATAGAAGAGACCATTCCAACCTGGCACCATGGACAGCAGCATGGGCACTGGTCAAGGGTCACCTATATTCCTTGGAAGGGTCATTCATTTCTAGGATCTGTAAAGGCTTTGACGATTGCCATTTAAAAAAATAAGTAGATTGTTCCTCTATTGAAATCAACTTTTTTTCAATAGGTTATAATCTGCAGCTGTTTTCTGTACTCTTAAGTATACCTCCTCTTCCTCTTGATTAGAATTGTCATAAAAGAGCAAACAGCAAAGGGGAATGCCTGTTGTGTTCTTACTTCTGTTTTTAATCTTCATACTTCTTTTTTATAGTGACTTGTAAGAAGAACTCTCCTATAATGTTTTTATAGGGGAGGAAAAGTAATTTTAAAAAAATTTTGATGTTGCATTTTAATAAAAAATGATATATTTTGGGGGTCTTTTACCTCATAATTAGTAATGATAATTTTAGTTAAAATATAGCTACATTTGTTACCAAAACAATAATTAGTTATTCCTCTGATACTAGATAAATCCTCAAATGCTCAGGAAATAATCTGCTTAAAATTGGAAGGATTAATTTGGCTTTAATTTTAAGCTAAAACTAAGTTTCAGGAAATGTTAGAGTTTATAAAAATATGTATTGCGAATCAAGGATATTTGATAGAATTAATTTTTCAATTTATGCATTTCTTTGGTGACTTAAAATTATTGGTAACTTGAACTGCTGGATGTTACACATACATGTTCAGGAAGAGTTACCGTCTTAGTCATTTTCCTCATTGCTGGGACAAATACTTGATATCCACAATTTAAATGAGGACAGGTTTATTTTGGCTTATGCTTACAGTTTGTGATCATGGGCTCCAAGACAAAATGGCATAGTGGAAGGGTCTGGGTAGAGGAAAGCTGCTCATGCTAAGGCCATTGGAAAGTAAAGAGAGAAGGGAGGAACCAGGGAGGGAGCTATACCCTTGCTGGTCATGCCCCCAGTAGGCCATGACTTTTGTGCTGATCCAGCCTCCTAAGAGCAAGTTAGTGATCCAATCACCTTCCAAAATTCCTGCCTCTGAGTGCATGAGGCTTTAGGAGGACATTCTCCATCTAAACCATAAGAAATAATTCAAACAGCTAGGTAAGGTTTTTATTTCCCCAAATCCTCTGTGAGGAATTACCAAGGCATGACAGCATGTGTACCTGAGTTAGTCACCTGACTTCCCACCTTGTCTGGCTACGTAAATGTGGGAAGGTTGCTTTAACCTTTCTGAACCTCAATATCCTCATCTGTAAATGAAGGATAATAACATATGGCAGTATTTGAAAAATTAAATAAAATGATATAGACTTGCCTATGAGAGAGTAAGTGCTAAATTTACTAACTAAAATTTAGTATCTAATAGGGAATATACATTTATATCACTATTAAATCATTCTTAATGGTTATTTTTAAATGCTTGAGTTTGGGATTTCAATTTCATTATTTGGCAGATGCAATTCTATTTTATTGTTAATTTTTTAAAAAATTGGCATGTAAGGATTGTACTCATTTATGGAGTATCCTGAGATGTTTCAATGTATGTACACACTGTGTAATGTTCAGATCAGAATAAGCATATCTATCTTCTCAGCTATTTTTATTTCTCTGTGGTGAAAGTATTTTTAATCTCTTCTTCTAATGATGCATTTTGGTTTACCTTATTTCAGGTCACAAAATTAAATGTAAAACACAAGTTTCAAGTGCAGACACTTTAGTGTAAGAAAATATGAATGATTTGACTCATATTGTTAAATTGGTTGTAAGTTATATGTAATTGCTTTAATGGGTGGCTAGTTAGGCTTTTTAAAGAAATAGTACACTCTGTTTGATGAACTCAAGTGATTTGGAATTTCCAAATTTCTTTGAAAAGATATAAATATCATTACAGAATTCACTGGTCTAATCTCCAGTCCTTTAACTTCTTGCTGAGCTATTAGTTGATAATGTGCCTGTGATTTCTTAAATACTAAGATAATTTATTGTTTTCTGATGTGTGTAATGCTTATTCATGAATAAAAAATATTAGCCACTTTTACAGATAGTAATTTTTTATATAAGGTGATCTTATCTTTTGCAGAATATTAAATTTATGTAAGTTTGTAGACTCCATTTTAAAATTTCTCTTTGCCAAAAATATGAATATTTTAAAAATACTGTTATTTATGCTTTCTGTCTTTGGAGAAAAGTGACTAATTCACAATCAGATATGTTAAGTACTATGTATCCCAAGATTACTTATTTCTCAAAGGATTGATTTAATTTTCTGAATCTTAGTAATTGGAAGAAGTGAAATTTTATTAGAGGATTTGTTTTTTTATTTCTCTCATGAGGCAATATGGAACTATGGACATGTTTTGTACCACAAAGCAAAAGGCATCAACAGACCAGGTAGAAATCAAGAGAGATAAGCATTTATCTGAATACTTTTTTGACCAATGATTTTTAAATTCAATCAGGATTGGGGCTTTTAGAGAAAGTTATAAAATCATCTACTTCTATATAATCAAAGTAATGAACTCAAGATAGACTGTGAAGATGATGTCATATATAGTTTACATTCTAAAGTGTCTATAGATCTCTAACCTCATATGTTATGAAGTGTTATTTCAATTTTCTATCTCACCTATAAGAAAAACTTGTTTTCTGAAGATATAGGGAAATCACTTTAATGTATTCTAATTTTTTAAATTTCTCAGATTATAGAGATGATTTATTTTTCATATTTTAATTCAGTTGTGAAAGTGATGCAATTATTGAGTACCATTTTAAACTATTACATCTTTTTAAAAATCGAACCTCAAACAATGAACAATTAGACTTTAGTTATTTATTTAACATTTGATCTATTTAAACAAGTAAGATCAATTTTTTTTATTTTTTATTTTTATTTTAAAGAGAAGAAAAAAAACAAATCAAAAGAAGAACAGATTTTCAAAACAACATAATAGGAAGGTAACAATGGTTAATACATTATGTATTACTATCTTTAAGTTAGTTATTCAGGATACCAGACATTAGCATTCACTTGTCCAAAGCTTATTGGCACAAACCTTACTCTTCAATGAACTAAGTAAAATTAGTAGTGTATCTATCTTAACCATCTTATACATATATATATACAATTTTTTTCCCTTTCCCTTCTTTCTTTTCCCTATTCCAGTCTCTCTTTCCTTTTGACCAGTTTCTTTTTGATTCATCATGTCTATTGTACATTTTGGATCTTATTTACTCTTTCAGTTTCTCATACTAGAGAGACAATACGATGCTTACACATGTGCTTCTGGTTTATTTCACTTATGAGTATTTTCTCGAGTTGCATCTATTTACCTATAAAAGTCTCCAGTTTATCCATCTTTATGGCTGAATAGTGCTCCATTGTATAAAAATACCACATCTTTCTTATCCATTCCTCAGTTGATGGGCATTTGAGTTGTTTCCAAGATCTGGCTATTACAAATTGTGCTGCTATAAACATGGGTGCACATATATCGCTGTGGTACGATGTTTTTAATTCTTCTGGGAAGATGCCCAGAAGGGGAATAGCTGTGTCAAATGGGACCTCCAACCCTAGTTTTTTGAGGAATCTCCACACTGACTTCCACAGTGGCTGTACCAGTTGACACTCCCACCAACAGTGAAGAAAGGTTCCTTTTTCCCCACAGCCCCTCCAGCATTTGTTATTAGTTGATTTCTTTATAGTAGCCATTCTTTCTGGGCTGAGATGGTATCTCAGTGTTGTTTTAATTTGCATCTCTCTAATGACTAGTGATGTTGCACATTTTTTTGTATATTTATTTGCCATTAGTATTTCTTCATCTGAGAAATGTGTATTCATCTCAGATGCCCATTTTTGGAGTGGGTCTTTAAATTTGGGAGGTCTGATATTTTTGAGTTCTTTATATGTTCTCGATAGTAATCCTTTGTCTGAGGAACAGCTGGCAAACATTTTTTCCCATATTGTGGGTTGTCTCTTCACTCTGTTGGTGGTTTCTCTTGCTGTGCAAAAGCTTTTTAATAAGATGAGATCCCAGTTATTGATTCTTTGGGATAGTTCACATGCGGTTGAGTTTTTATTCATAAAGTCTTTGCCTACACCAATGTCTTCAAGGGTTTTACCTATCCTACCTTCCAGCAGATTTAATGTTTCTGTTTTAATATTTAGATCTCTGATCCATTTTGAATTTAGTTTAGTGCATGGTGAAAGATATGGGTCTAGTTTTAATCTTTGGCATGTGTAGAGCCAGTTTTTTCCACACCATTTATTAAAGAGGCTATCTTTCTTCCAGCGAATGTGTTTGGCACCTTTGTCAAAGATAAGGTGGCTTAGTATGTCTGGGGTTGTTTCAGCATCTTCTAATCTGTTCCATTGATCTTCAGGTCTATTTTTTTGCCAGTACCACACTGTTTTTATCACAGTAGCTTTATAGTATAATTTCAAGTCGGGGATTGTGATGCCCCCTGCCTTGCCTTTGTTGCCCAGAATTGCCTTTGCTATTCTAGGTCTCTTCTGATTCCAAATGAATTTTAGGATTGTTTTCTCTAATTCTGTGAGATATGCTGTTGGAATTTTGATTGGAATTGCATTAAATCTGTATAACAATTTTGGAAGTATGGCCATTTTCACTATATTGGTTCTTCCTATCCAGGAGCAAGGGATATCTTTCCATTTTCTGATATCCTCTTCAATCTCCTTTTTCAGAGTACTGTAGTTTTCAGTATAGAGGTCTTTTACATCCTTTGTGAGGTTGATTCCTAGGTATTTCATTTTTTTGGATGTTATTGTGAAAGGTATTGTTTCCCTAATTTCTCTTTCAGTAAGTTTGTTATTTGTGTACAGGAAGGCTATTGACTTTTGAGTATTGACTTTGTATCCAGCTACACTACTGAATTTGCTTATTAAATCTAGCAGTTTTTTAGTGGAGTTTTTGGGGTCTTCTGTGTAGAGTATCATGTCATCTGCAAATAATGATAATTTAACTTCTTCCTTTCCAATCATTATTCCTTTTATTTCTTTCTCTTGTCTAATTGCTCTGGCTAAAGTTTCCAGAACTATGTTGAATAAGAGTGGGGACAGTGGACATCCTTGTCTTGTTCCTGATTTTAGAGGGAAGGCTTTCAGTTTTTGGCCATTTAGTATAATATTGGCTGTTGGTTTGTCATAGATAGCTTTTACCAGGTTGAGATAAAGACCCTCTATTCCAATTTTCTGTAGGGTTTTTATCATGAAAAGGTGCTGGACTTTGTCAAAAGCTTTTTCTGCATCTATTGAGATGATCATGTGATTTTTGTCTTTGGTTCTGTTAATATGGTGTATTACATTTATTGATTTACGTATGTTGAACCATCCCTGCATCCCTGGGATGAATCCAACTTGGTCATGGTGTATAATCTTCTTGATGATTTGTTGGATTCTGTTTGCCAGTATCTTATTAAGGATTTTTGCATCTATGTTCATTAGGGAGATTGGCCTGTAGTTCTCTTTCTTAATTGGGTCCTTCTCTGGTTTTGGTATCAGGGTAATGCTTGCTTCCAGGAATGAATTTGGGAGTATTGCTTCCCTTTCAATTTCATTGAAAAGTTTGAGAAGTAGTGGTGTTAGGTCTTCTCTAAATTTCTTGTAGAATTTGGCAGTGAATCCATCAGGGCCTGGGCTTTTCTTTGTTGGGAGGTTTTTAATTACATCTTCAATTTCATTGGTTGATATTGGTTTATTTAGGATTTTTAAATCTTCTTGATTCAGCTTTGGTAATTCATAGGAATCTAGGAATCTGTCCATTTCTTCTGCATTTTCCATCTTAGTAGAATATAAATTTTTAAAATAGGTATAGATGATCTTCTGGATTTCTGCAGGGTCCGTCGTGATATCACCCTTTTCATTTTCAATTGCATGGATTTGAGTCTTTTCTTTTCTTTTATTAATAAGGTTGGATAAGGGTTTGTCAATCTTATTTATTCTTTCAAAGAACCAACTTTTTGCTTCATTGATTCTTTGTATTGTTTTTTTAGTCCCCAATACGTTAATTTCTGCTCTGATCTTTATAATTTCCTCCTTTGTATGGGCTTTTGGCTTAACCTGCTCTTCTTTTTCTAGAAGCTCGAGGTTCACCCTTAAGTTGTTTATTTGTGCTTGCTCTATTTTCCTGATATAATTATTTAATGCTATAAATTTCCCTCTTAGGACTGCTTTCATTGTATCCCATAAGTTCCGGTATGTTGTACTGTCATTATCATTCAGTTGTAGAAAGTGTCTAATTTCTTCTTTAATTTCATCTGTGACCCATTGGTTGTTCAGGAGTGTGCTGTTTAATTTCCATGTGTTTAGGGTTTTTTTGTGACATCTTTGCCATTGATTTCCAATTTCATTGCACTATGGTCTGATAATATGCATGGGATAATTTCAATTCCTTTGCATTTACTTAAGCAGGTTTTATGAGCTAGTATGTGGTCTATTTTGGAGAACGTCCCATGTGTAGCTGAGAAGAATGTGTATTCTGATGTTGTGGGGTGGAACACTCTGTAGACATCTACTAAGTCCATTTGTTTAAAAGTTTGGTTCAGTTCTACTATTTCATTATTGATTTTCTGTCTAGTTGATCTGTCTTTTTGTGACAGAGGAGTATTGAGATCTCCCAATATAATTGTATTAGTGCTTATTTGATTTTTCATGTCCTTTAGTACTTATTTTATATAGCTGGGTGCACTGGTATTTGATGCATATATATTTATGATCGTTATCTCTTCCTCTTGGATTGTTCCCTTTACAAGGATGTAGTGACTGTCTTTATCTCTCTGAATCATTCTTGGGTTGAAGTTCACTTTGTCTGCAAAAGGAATAGCTACCCCTGCTTTTTTCTGGGTTCCTGTGGCATGGAGTATTGTTTTCCATCCTTTGACTTTCAGTCTATGAATTTCTTTCTGAATTAAATGTGTTTCTTGTATACAGCATATTGTTGGATCTTGCTTCTTGATCCATTTTGCCAGTCTGTGCCTTTTGATCAGTGAATTGAGACCATTAACATTGATGGTTAAAACTGATATGTATTGACTTATACTTGTCATGATATTTTCCTGTTGTTGGTTCTCACTCTTTGTTTTTCCCCTTTCCTGCTATTTAATTATCTGCCCTGCCTGGTGGATTCCTTCTGTTGGGGTTCCTATCTCTTTCTAGAATGTCCTTCAGAACATTTTGGAGTGCTGGTTTGGTGGTCATAAATTTTCTCAGATGTTCTTTGTCATGAAAGTATTTTATTTCTACATCAATTTTGAAAGATAGTTTTGCGGGGTACATCAATCTGGGTTGAAAATTATTTTCCTTTAGAGCTTGAAATACGTCATTCCAAGCTCTTCTTGAATTGAGGGTTTGTGCTGAAAAGTCAGCTGTGATTCTGATGGGTTTTCCTTTATAGGTGATTTGTCTCTTCTCTCTAACAGCTTTTAAGATTCTGCCCTTCTGTTGAATTTCTGGGATCTTGACTATAATATGTCTGGCTGAAGTTTTTTTTTGATCATGTCTAGTTGGTGTTCTAAAGGCTTCACTTATAGGGGGGTCAAATTCTTTTTCTCTTCCAGGAAAGGTCTCCCTGATTATGTCTTTGAACAAGGTTTTAATGTCATTGATGCTATCTCCTGCTTTTTCATTTATTCCAATTATTCTTAAGTTGTTTATCTTTGAGTCATCTAGCAGCTGCTGAATTGATTTTTCATGGACCCTTGCTGTTTTTAAGAATTCTTCCTTTTCATGATCACTAATTGCAAGCCTGTCTTCTATATCTGAGATCCTGTCCTCGCATTGGCTTAATCTGCTACAAATACTTTCAATGGAATTTTTGTTCTCTTGGATATCTGTTTGAATCTGCCTTATGGATTCCATTTCTTTCCTATGCTGAGCATTCATGGTTTCTATAGTTTTCTTAAGCTCATCTATTTTTTTGTCTGTATCAGCTATAGTGTCCTTAAGCATGGTCTTCATTGTGGACATTATCTCTGCAGTTATCTGTGAGATTATTTCTGTTTTAATTTTTTCCAGAGCCTCATTCAGTTACTTTGTTGTTACCACTTCAGATAGGCCAGGTGGGTGGCTTTCGGATTGTCCCACCTCGTTGCCCCCTAGGTTTGCCTTTGGTGAATTGGATGTGTGGGGTTGCATCTTGTTTAAGTGTCGTTTCATTTTTTTCTTTTTTTAATTCCTGGGGTGATGTTTGCAAATTACCTATGGTAGGTTACTTTATTGCTAGTGTTTAAAATCTTTAGAAGATGACTACTTCTCTGCAGTATCTTCCAAGTGGAGCTTGTTTTTGGGTTTTGAGCTTTCTGCCAGATCCTACCTCTTCAATTCATTGGATATGCGAAGTTGCTACCTGTTTGGCCCAGTCCTTGATTTTTTGGTACTGCGCCACTGTATTTTCTGTGTCCCTTAGTCAATCTCAATCATGAAATATCAGGAAGGAAAGATGTTTAGAACAATTATTTCACATTTGGCTATAATGGTAACTAAAGCATCAAACACAGCCTAGAAAATGACAGACAGAGCTAACCAGTTATTTACCACTTTTAGCTGTATAGAGTAGAGTTGCGGTTATATAACAAAATCTAAAACACACCAGAAAAATTATATGCAGTATACAAGTCCTATGTATGTCAATTTTTCCCTCAGGAGTTTAAATTTAAAATGAGTTAAGGAGGAAATATAGTATTGGGAGAATAGGAAGGAATTAGATGTAAGGTTAGAGGACCAAGAGGGATTCCACTAACCTTGGGACACTGGTGCAGAGGACTGGTGGGAAAAAGAGAAGGAAGGGATAAAAGGAAGAACAGATCACAACCACAATCACAAAGAAGTTAGAGGCGCTGTTTACACTCATATAAAAAACCAGAGAGAATAATGAAGAAAAGAGCAAATACACATACAGAAACAAAAACGAAGACAAAAACAATAAAACAGACAAAACAAAAATAAAACCCCACCAAAAAAACAAACAAATAAAAAAAAAAAACCCTTCGCCAGAACAAAAAACAAATGAGAGAGAAAAAAATAAAAATAAAAATAAAAAAAAATAAAAAAAATAAAAAGAATCAGTTCCAGGTGTTGACTCTGCTGTAGGCAGGCACCGTGTGGTGACAGAGTCCTGTTCCGTGCAGGTTGGTCCCAGTAAGCCAGGAGCGGCCCTCTGGCAGGGCGGTGAGCAGAAGCGCGTACTTTCAGGCAGAGACCAGTATAGCTCGCCTGCCCCTCTCAGCGCCCTTTCACTATCCCTGGGCCTGAGAGGTGCGGCGCGCTGTCCAGAGTATGAGTTCCCTGTGCTGTTTTCCTGCCGCTCTGATTTTTGCCACGCCCCCCACAATGGCGCCCGGCCAGTCGCTCTCTGGTGCTGGACAGGTGTGGCTGAGAGACCAGTCTCGTTTGCCTGCTGCCCTCAGCACACTTTCGTGGGCCTGAGAGGCGCCGCGCTGCCCTGTCCGGAGCACGAGTTCCCAGTGCTGTTTTCACGCCGCTCTGATTTTCGCAGCACCCCCCACAATGGCGCCCGGCTGGTCGCTCTCTGGTGCGGGACAGCTGTGGCTGAGAGACACTCACCACCGGCCAGCGCAGTTCTCCGCCACTCCCCCTCCCCGCTGCTGTCTCAGGATCCTCTGTGGGGGCTCCCTGGGCACCAGCTGTCATGTGTGTCCGCAGCTTTGAGCTTCTGCCGCGCAGCGATTCCTGGGATGGTAGAAGGTGCGCGTGTTCCTTCTTTGTTGAAAAGTACCCTTCACTGGTGCCGGGGGTCCCAAGCTGCGCTTCAGAACTTTTCTGGGTCCCGGGGAGGCATCTCCCCCCCTCCTGCGCTTTCCCGGTCGCTATATTCCCGTGTTCCAACGGCAACTTTTAGAGAGTTTCGCTGCCTGCTTCTTACTCATCCGCCATCTTTTTCCTCTCCCTTGGCATTCTTGATCCAATTTATTTTTAAAAAATAAGAGTCACCTGCTTTCTAAGTGGTGTTGTTATATTACTAGGTCTATAAAAGCAGTATATTTTCCTTCATTTAGTCTCATATTCATAGGAAGCAAAAGAGTGATTTTAACCTAATAATATGATCAGGTATGTAGAGGATATTGATTTGCTGACTTGGATCTAGAGCTGGTGATATCTGAATACCTCTGTGTAAGATAGACTAATGTTTTTCCTTCTAAAAGTGTTGGCAAAGTGAAGAGCAGATAGGGAAAGCAGAGAGGGCAGGCAGTGGAAAGGAGGCTGAACCACATTGTAGGGTGTGCCTGAAGGCCACTCAGAAATAGGGATCTAACTCTGGATTTTAGATTTCTCGATGTTTTCAGGTATAACTTTTCTCTCTCTCCAAGCATTCATTAAAGTCTGCAGTATGAAAAGTGTTTTGTGTGTTTATAAGTCAAGGAGAAGGGCTGGAGGTGATTATTTAAATTCAATACTAGTTCATTCATTCATTTTATAATTCAGAATTAAAATATTTGTTTCATTTTCAGTCTCTTAATTTCTAAAAACTTAATTACTAATTCTATAATATTCCCAAGAGATCTTACATCATTTTCAAATGACGCAAAGGCCATTTTTAAATCTCCTAGGATGCAAGGCATTGGCAGTTTTCACATAGCTGGTCATCAGCACCCTGCATAGTTGTGTGTGTCAAAGCCCCGAGGGTGTTAACAGCCCTGAGTGCACATTTACACAATACTAAAATGATGGAAAGAGTGATGCACTGGCAATTTACAGACCAAGTTTAAATTCCCAAGGACTCATTGGCTGATTTATAGCATGTGCTTTTATTATCTTGTGTCATTGTAGAAGTCAGGCATCCATTTGCATACAGTGGCTGTGCAATCATTTGACACCCAATCAAGCATTTGAAAATGAAAGAGGATTTCAGGTGATATTAATAGCATTAGTGGTAACACTAGGTTGCACAAACTGTTTTTTTATTTGGGTTTTAATGTATTAGCCAACAATCATAAAATCTCTTGAAATTTGGGCTTAATTGTAGTGAGGTCAATGTGAACCCTTCATTGGGAGTCTGGCGGAGTTCATTTCAATTGCTACAGTGTGGTGTAGTTGTAATGAGATTATTCTTTCCCATGTAGAATCCCTGGATTTCTATTCCATTTCAAAATGCAAATTTCAGGAGATTATAGTTAAAGGCTATGTTATTGACCTAGTTTCTCTGATGCTTTAAATTCATTTATGTTTTATCCTGCAGATTTTTATATTTGAAATTGTAAGCGCATGCATTGTGCCCTATATTCTAGTTCATGACACCTCAGCTCCACACAATCCCATTAGATAACCTAGTGAATTGTTTGAATAATTAGTTAGTTATGTGAATGGCTGCATACATATTTAAAATTGAATAAACATGAATGCCAGCTTTGATTTATATCATACTTAATAACTTCATCATGGATTAGTTTTCTACTCTTAAATATCATGGTTTAAGATAATTGAAACTACTTTTATGCATTTCTTACTCTTTCCATTGAGGTAACTATGGAATTTTGTTAATAATAAAATTGTATTACTTTAGATCTATTAATTGCTATAATTAGTTCTAAAATGAGGAATTTGACTAGGAAGAATTATAAACAATTAAGAAAAATGTACACTTACATTATGCTATACTAAAATGAACACAGACATTAAATGAATCAATCCACTTTGTGATGCCTAACAGAAAAACCTGAGACTGGGTAGTTTATATAGAACAGAAATTTCTTTCTTAAAATTAAGGAAGCTGGGAAATCCAGGACTGAGGGGCCATATTTGTCTGGTGAAATCTTTCTTGCTTCTTCATGACATGGAAAGAGGCATCAGGGTTAAGAGACAGAGAAGGAATGGGGGCTGCTCACATGCTTTTAGCAGAAACCCCTTCCTGTAATAATAGCATTAATCACCTCTTAATGGTCTCATTTTTCAACACTGTTATATTGGGGATTAAGTTTTAAGCATGAAATTTGGAGACACAGTCTACCATAGCATAATCTCAATAAGAGTTTTTTTCAAATAGTGTTATATTTCGTATTCAATATGTGCAATTTCACATTCTCAAATAGGTCTTACCAGGGAAAGATCTGTGAAGAAAATAATAATGGTATCCATATTTTTCAAAAACTACTCTTTTCCATCAGATGATCCATTCCTGATTGGTATGGTTTGAGTAAATATCTCCCAAAGGTCTAGTTGCTAAAGGATTAATTTTTGGAGTTGTGTTGGGAGATGGTAGGACTTTTGAGGTAAGGTATAGAGGAAAAAAATAAAGTCACTGGGACAGTGCCCTTGAGAGGAATATTAGGGCTTTTATTCCTCTCCCTCCTTCTCTTAGTTTCCTGCGTGCTGTGAGGTGAGCAGTTTCTTCTGCCAGTGCCTCAGCCATGATATAGAACTCCTCTGACACAGCCCCAAGAGCAATGGGACAACTGAATGTGGAGTGAACCTTCCAAAAATATAAGCCAAAATAAACATTTTATCATTATAAATTGCTTATTCCAGGTAACTTGTCATAAGGAATAATGGAAAGCTGATTATTATACTGCTTTTCTATTGGTATCTCTTTTTTTTAGTATGTTAGTTGGCAAATGGAATAAGTGAGCTAGATAGGTATTGCTTTAAAGAAAAATCTATCATTTAGTTATATGTACACTGTAATATAAATGAGAACACATTTCTACTACTCTTGGGATTTTCATTAGTTTTAATTATATTTTTCATTTTATTTTAAAATCTATGGTCATCATCCTTGGTATATTTCTGTTCCAAATTTCCTTCTTACATATCCAGTGGAAATCAGAAAAATCTCATTTCTCACTTTTCCAACTTCCCTTCTGATTAAAATCACTATGGGACACAGTTTACATATGTAAGTAAGAGTATTCTGAGATAAAATACTAGTGGTGCCTGTTCCCTGTTTTGTTTTCAATATCAATATAATGTTTGGTACTTTGGTAGCTATTTTGTGAAACTGATGTAGTAAACATGAAAGAAAGGTCTGGAAAATTAGGATTTCAATTTCAGCAGCCATTTCTCTCTCTTGTGTGGTCTAATGTGGTTGTCACTGGCCACATGTGGCTAATGAAAACTTGAAGTGTGGTGGTTCGGAATTGAGTTATGATGTAAGTATAAAATACACTCAAAATATAGAGGTTTAGTATGAAAAAAGAAGAAAATTATGCCTTCGGTATTTTTTATATTAATTACATATTGAAATTATAATACATTATTCACGGTTAAATATATTACTCATTTTACTTGTTTCCTTTTCCTATTCCTATCAGAATATTTGCTATCACATATGTGGCCTGCCCTTGTTTCTTATATTGTATTTCTGTGGGGAAGCACTGCTGTAGACTTTTTTCTGTGAAAAACTGTGCTTAGGCCAATAAAATTTGGGTTGACAGTTACTTGAGGCTGAAAGTTTTCCTTATTGCTATCAAATGTCATCTTTCAATTACAAACCCCAGTATAGACTTTGCTAGTCTTGTGCTCATCCAAATACTACCTTCTGCTTGTTATTACCTTTAAACAAATATATCTTTTAGACAGTAGAAATAAGACAGACCTATGTCTACATCCAGGCCTAACTTCTATTGTCTGTGGACATTAAATAAATTATTTAATATACTTGAGCCTTAGTTTTTCTGGTTTTATTTTTTTATTTTTTATTTTTTTGTAGGTACCAGGGGTCGACCTCAGGACCTCACGTGCCAGCAGGTGCCCGTGCCCCTGAGCGATATCACCGACCCTTTTTTTGTATGTGTGTTCCAGGAGTTGAACTCAGGACCTTGCGCTTGCCAGGCAGGCGCTTATGCCGCTGAGCTATCTCACCGACCCAGTTTTTCTGGTTTTAAAACAAACAGTATAATACCTGTCTTGTAAAACTGTGTTAGGATTAAGTTATATAATTTATTGGAAATGGGTGATTTGTTGCTTGGTACATACTCATGGTAGTTGTCTCTTAAATCATCTGTGTTTGTCAGCTTTCCATTACTACAACAAAATTCCTGATATAAATCAGTTTATAAAAAGAATTTTTTTTCTTTTTTGGCTCACAGTTTCAGAGGTTTTAGTCTATGATTTATTCTCCCTGGCACTTCATGTCTGGGATGAGGCAGAACATCACAGCAGGAAAAACTGTGGTTGAACAAATCATTGAACTCATGGCCAGAAATCAAATGAGAGAGAAAAAGGCAGGATCCCACCAACCCCTTGCAGGCATTCCCTCAGTGACTGGAAGACTTCACTCTATACACCACCTCTTCACATTTCCCTGCGACGGGTAGAGCCAAGCTAGGGACTAAGCCAGCTGGTGACTTGAACACAAGGGTCTGTGGGAAACATTGCAGATCCAACTAGAGCAGTACTGTAGCACTTATTTAAACAAAGTATAACTCTCAGGGTCGCCAGCAGTGTGTGGGTCAGTAAAAGCGTAAGAGGAAAGAGTTATTAAGAATATGTGCAAGTTGGTTGCTGTCTACGGTGGTACAAATCCAGTGTAAAGGTTCAGAAGGGCTCTGGTAGGAGATGGGGTTTGATCCTCGCTGCTGTTTCTGCTGGGCTGGAAAATCCCCCACCCAGCCACAGCTGTTTCCTTTTTCTTCCTAAGGTGAAGGAAGACTGAGACCAAGGATAAATAAAATTTGGGAATCACAGAAAAGCACTATTGTGGAAAATAAAAAGAGTGTGCTGATGATCTTATGGAAAAATTAGCTTGTTTGATTTAGGGAATCTGTGCAATATGATTTTTTTTTCTAGTTTGTGTTGGCAGAACGGCTCAGGAAGATAGTTTTGCTATTATATCAAATGTTTTGGAAGGAAACGGGAGTGATCAGAGCAGTAAGACCATACTAGTAGTTGGTATTGATGCTGATACCACAGAGAAGTGAGCTCTGGCAGGTTCTCTTGGAAGGAAAAGGGAGTTCACAGAAATACACTCATAATCATATAAATGCATTCGCCCCTCCCCAGCACACAGTCATATGTGGCCCAAGAAACAATCCAAATGAGTAGCAGTAACATTACTGAGATACATGATTTAATAAGAGAGTCAGGGCTATTGCAGTCAATATTTCAAATGTGGCATTCTAAGAAGAGCACAATTGGGAGAAAGAGAGGCTTAAAATGGATTAAAATTTAAACAATTCCAAATCAAATGAAAATGTTCTGGGAATAGTGCCAGAAAGTGTTGTTGAATTGGTTTTAATATAAGCATTCTAAATTTAACCAGCTGGAATTATTTGCAATTTTTTGGAAATTATACATGTGGATATGTTGTATGGATATTTAAAATACAATATTTATTCTTTTAAAAAATGGGCCTAGTTGTTGCTGGCTGAGGCATTAGAATATACATATTATGTTCAGAATATAGAATCACTAAATTTTAAGCTGAGATGGAATCTTAGAGGTCAGTGAGTATAATTCTATTTCTTGTTGACAGAGAGACAGATCTGGGGAAACTGAGGCTTACAAACAGTAAGTGATTAGCTAGCTGAGTTGGGACTGGGACCCTGCTCTGCTCGGGCCCAGGTGAGGGCCTCTTTTCCTAACGCACAGCTGCATTCCCAGGAAATGTGACAGGTGCTGCACATAGAGGCTCTTCTGCTAACCTTACTCTGAAACAGATGTGCTTTTAAACAACGACCTAGGGGTAAAAGCTCAAACTAAAGTAGTGACAAGTGTGGAAGGCATCAAAAAGCACAGTCAGGGTGAGAGACCTCAAGATGGCGGATGAGTAAGAAGCAGGCAGCAAAACTCTCTCTAAAAGTTACCATTGGAACACGGGAATATAGCGACCCAGAAAGCGCAGGAGGGGGGGAGATGCCTCCCTGAAACCCAGAAAAGTTCTGAAGCGCAATCTGGGACCCCCGGCACCAGTGACGGGTGACTTCCAACAAAGAAGAAGGAAAGAAGGAGCAGACCGCGCGCGTGCACCTTCTAATATCCCGGGAGTTGGAGCGCCGGCGGAGGCTCAATTCTGCGGACACATGGTGGCAGCTGGCGCCCAGGGAGCCCCCACAGAGGATCCTGAGACAGCGGCGGGGCAGGGGAGCGGCGGAGAACGGCGCTGACTGGCGGTGAGTGTCTCTCAGCCACAGCTGCCCCGCGCCAGAGAGCGACCGGCCGGGCGCCATTGTGGGGGGTGTGGCGAAACTCAGAGCGGCTCGGAAACTGCTCTGGGAACTTGTGCTCCGGACAGGGCAGCACAGGGCCTCTCAATTGAGCCCACGAAAGTGTGCTGAGGTCAGCAGGCGAACGAGACTGGACTCTCAGCCACACCTGTCCCGCGCCAGAGAGCGACTGGCCCGGCGCCATTGTGGGGGGCGTGGCGAAAAACCAGAGCGGCGGGAACCAGTGCAGGGAACCCGCGCTCCGGACAGCACGCTGAGCCTCTCAGGCCCAGGGATCGTGAAAGGGCGGCGAGAGCGGAGGCGAGCTAGACTGGTCTCTGCCTGAAAGTACGCGCCTCTGCTCACCACCCACCAGAGGGCGCTCCTGGCTTACTGGGACGGACCTGCACAGAACAGGACTTTGTCACAAGGTACCTGCCTACAACAGAGTCAGAGTCAACACCTGGAACTGATTCTTTTTATATTTTTTATTTTTATTTTTATTTTTTATTTTTATTTTTATTTTTTTTCTCACTGATTTGTTTTTTTGTTCTGGCGAAGGGTTTTTTTGTTTTTGTTTTGTTTTGTTTTGTTTTTTGGTGGAGTTTTATTTTTGATCTGTCTCTTTTTTATTGTTTTTATCTTTGTTTTTGTTTCTGTATGTGTATTTGCTCTTTCCTTCATTATTCTCTCTGGTTTTTTATATGAGTGTAAACAGCGCCTCTAACTTCTTTGTGATTGTGGTTGTGATCTGTTCTTCCTTTTATCCCTTCCTTCTCTTTTTACCACCTGTCCTCTGCACTAGTGTCCCAATTTTAGTGGGATCCCTCTTGGTCCTCTAACCTTACATCTAATTCCTTCCTCTTCTCCCAATACTCTATTTCCTCCTTAACTCATCTTAAATTTAAACTCCTCAAGGAAAAATTGACATACATAGGACTTGTATACTGCATATAATTTTTCTGGTGTGTTTTAGATTTTGTTATATAACCGCAACTCTATACAGCTAAAAGTGGTAAATAACTGGTTAGCTCAGTCTGTCATTTTTTAGGCTGTGTTTGATGCTTTAGTTAACATTATAGCCAAATGTGAAATAATTGTTCTAAACATCTTTCCTTCCTGATATTTCATGATTGAGATTGACTAAGGGACACAGAAAATACAGTGGCACAGTACCAAAGAATCAAGGACTGGGCCAAACAGGTAGCAACTTCGCATACCCAACGAATTGAAGAGGTAGGATCTGGCAGAAAGCTCAAAACCTAAAAGCAAGCTCCACTTGGAAGATACTGCAGAGAAGTAGTCATCTTCTAAAGATCTTAAACACTAGCAATAAAGTAACCTACTATAGGTAATTTGCAAACATCACCCCAGGAATTAAAGAAAGAAAAAATGAGACGACACTTAAAGAAGATGCAACCACACACATCCAATTCACCAAAGGCAAACCTAGGGAGCAACGAGGTGGGACAATCCGAAAGCCACCCACCTGGTCTATCTGAAGTGGTAACAACAAAGCAACTGAATGAGGTTCTGGAAAAAATTAAAACAGAAATAATCTCACAGATAACTGCAGAGATAATGTCTACAATGAAGACCATGCTTAAAGACACTATAGCTGATACAGACAAAAAAATAGATGAACTTAAGAAAACTATAGAAACCATGAATGCTCAGCATAGGAAAGAAATGGAATCTATAAGGCAGATTCAAGCAGATATCCAAGAGATAAAAAATTCCATTGAAAGTATTTGTAGCAGAATAAGCCAATGCGAGGACAGGATCTCAGATATAGAAGACAGGCTTGCAATTAGTGATCATGAAATGGAAAAATTCTTAAAAATAGCAAGGGACCATGAAAAATCAATTCAGCAGCTGCTAGATGACTCAAAGATAAACAACTTAAGAATAATTGGAATAAATGAAAAAGCAGGAGATAGCATCAACGACATTAAAACCTTGTTCAAAGACATAATCAGGGAGAACTTTCCTGGAAGAGAAAAGGAATTTGACACCCCTATAAGTGAAGCTTTTAGAACACCAACTAGACATGATCAAAAAAAAACTTCAGCCAGACATATTATAGTCAAGATCCCAGAAATTCAACAGAAGGGCAGAATCTTAAAAGCTGTTAGGGAGAAGAGACAAATCACCTATGAAGGAAAACCCATCAGAATCACAGCTGACTTTTCAGCACAAACCCTCAATTCAAGAAGAGCTTGGAATGATGTATTGCAAGCTCTAAAGGAAAATAATTTTCAGCCCAGATTGATGTACCCTGCAAAACTATCTTTCAAAATTGATGGAGAAATAAAATACTTTCATGACAAAGAACATCTGAGAAAATTTATGACCACCAAACCAGCACTCCAAAACGTTCTGAAGGACATTCTAGAAAGAGATAGGAACCCCAATAGAAGGAATCCACCAGGCAGGGCAAATAATTAAATAGCCGGAAAGCGGAAAAACAAAGAGTGGGAACCAACAACAGGAAAATATCATGACAAGTCAATACATATCAGTTTTAACCATCAATGTTAACGGTCTCAATTCACCAATCAAAAGGCACAGACTGGCGAAATGGATCAAGAAGCAAGATCCAACAATATGCTGTATACAAGAAACACATTTAATTCAGAAAGAAATTCATAGACTGAAAGTCAAAGGATGGAAAACAATACTCCATGCCACAGGAACCCAGAAAAAAGCAGGGGTAGCTATTCTTTTTGCAGACAAAATGAACTTCAAGCCAAGAAGGATTCAGAGAGATAAAGACGGTCATTACATCCTTGTAAAGGGAACAATCCAAGAGGAAGAGATAACGATCATAAATATATATGCATCAAATACCAATGCACCCAGCTATATAAAACAAGTACTAAAGGACATGAAAAATCAAATAAGCACTAATACAATTATATTGGGAGATCTCAATACTCCACTGTCACAAAAAGATAGATCAACTGGCCAGAAAATCAATAATGAAATAGTAGAACTGAACCAAACTTTTGAACAAATGGACTTAGTAGATGTCTACAGAGTGTTCCATCCCACAACATCAGAATACACATTTTTCTCAGCTGCACATGGGACGTTCTCCAAAATAGACCACATACTAGCTCATAAAACCTGCTTAAGTAAATGCAAAGGAATTGAAATTATCCCATGCATATTATCAGACCATAGTGCAATGAAATTGGAAATCAATGGCAAAAGATCCCACAAAAACTCCCTAAACACATGGAAATTAAACAGCATCCTCCTGAACAACCAATGGGTCACAGATTAAATTAAAGAAGAAATTAGACACTTTCTACAACTGAATGATAATGACAGTACAACATACCGGAACTTATGGGATACAATGAAAGCAGTCCTAAGAGGGAAATTTATAGCATTAAACACTTATATCAGGAAAATAGAGCAAGCGCAAATAAACAACTTAAGGGTGAACCTCGAGCTTCTAGAAAAAGAAGAGCAGGTTAAGCCAAAAGCCCGTACAAGGGAGGAAATTATAAAGATCAGAGCAGAAATTAACGTATTGGAGAATAAAAAAACAATACAAAGAATCAATGAAGCAAAAAGTTGGTTCTTTGAAAGAATAAATAAGATTGACAAACCCTTATCCAACCTTATTAAAAAAAGAAAAGAAAAGACTCAAATCCATGCAATTGAAAATGAAAAGGGTGATATCACGACAGACCCTGCAGAAATCCAGAAGATCATCTATACCTATTTTGAAAATTTATATTCTACTAAGATGGAAAATGCAGAAGAAATGGACAGATTCCTAGATTCGTATGAATTACCAAAGCTGAATCAAGAAGATTTAAAAATCCTAAATAAACCAATATCAGCCAATGAAATTGAAGATGTAATTAAAAACCTCCCAACAAAGAAAAGCCCAGGCCCTGATGGATTCACTGCCGAATTCTACAAGAAATTTAGAGAAGACCTAACGCCCCTACTTCTCAAACTTTTCAATGAAATTGAAAGGGAAGCAATACTCCCAAATTCATTCCTGGAAGCAAGCATTACCCTGATACCAAAACCAGAGAAAGACCCAACTAAGAAAGAGAACTACAGGCCAATCTCCCTAATGAACATAGATGCAAAAATCCTTAATAAGATACTGGCAAACAGAATCCAACAAATCATCAAGAAGATTATACACCATGACCAAGTTGGATTCATCCCAGGGATGCAGGGATGGTTCAACATACGTAAATCAATAAATGTAATACAGCATATTAACAGAACCAAAGACAAAAATCACATGATCATCTCAATAGATGCAGAAAAGGCTTTTGACAAAGTCCAGCACCTTTTCATGATAAAAACCCTACAGAAAATTGGAATAGAGGGTCTTTATCTCAATCTGGTAAAAGCTATCTATGACAAACCAACAGCCAATATTATACTAAATGGCCAAAAACTGAAAGCCTTCCCTCTAAAATCAGGAACAAGACAAGGCTGTCCACTGTCCCCACTCTTATTCAACATAGTTCTGGAAACTTTAGCCAGAGCGATTAGACAAGAGAAAGAAATAAAGGGAATAATGATTGGAAAGGAAGAAGTTAAATTATCATTATTTGCAGATGACATGATACTCTACACAGAAGACCCCAAAAACTCCACTAAAAAACTGCTAGATTTAATAAGCAAATTCAGTAGTGTAGCTGGATACAAAGTCAATACTCAAAAGTCAATAGCCTTCCTGTACACAAATAACAAACTTACTGAAAGAGAAATTAGGGAAACAATACCTTTCACAATAACATCCAAAAAAATGAAATACCTAGGAATCCACCTCACGAAGGATGTAAAAGACCTCTATACTGAAAACTACAGTACTCTGAAAAAGGAGATTGAAGAGGATATCAGAAAATGGAAAGATATCCCTTGCTCCTGGATAGGAAGAACCAATATAGTGAAAATGGCCATACTTCCAAAATTGTTATACAGATTTAATGCAATTCCAATCAAAATTCCAACAGCATATCTCACAGAATTAGAGAAAACAATCCTAAAATTCATTTGGAATCAGAAGAGACCTAGAATAGCAAAGGCAATTCTGGGCAACAAAGGCAAGGCAGGGGGCATCACTATCCCCGACTTGAAATTATACTATAAAGCTACTGTGTTAAAAACAGTGTGGTACTGGCAAAAAAACAGACCTGAAGATCAATGGAACAGATTAGAAGATGCTGAAACAACCCCAGACATACTAAGCCACCTTATCTTTGACAAAGGTGCCAAACACATTCGCTGGAAGAAAGATAGCCTCTTTAATAAATGGTGCTGGAAAAACTGGCTCTACACATGCCGAAGATTAAAACTAGATCCATATCTTTCACCATGCACTAAACTAAATTCAAAATGGATCAGAGATCTAAATATTAAAACAGAAACATTAAATCTGCTGGAAGGTAGGATAGGTAAAACCCTTGGAGACATTGGTGTAGGCAAAGACTTTATGAATAAAAACTCAACCGCACGGGAACTATCCCAAAGAATCAATAACTGGGATCTCATCTTATTAAAAAGCTTTTGCACAGCAAGAGAAACCACCAACAGAGTGAAGAGACAACCCACAATGTGGGAAAAAATGTTTGCCAGCTGTTCCTCAGACAAAGGATTACTATCGAGAACATATAAAGAACTCAAAAAAATCAGACCTCCCAAATTTAAAGACCCACTCCAAAAATGGGCATCTGAGATGAATACACATTTCTCAGATGAAGAAATACTAATGGCAAATAAATATACAAAAAAATGTGCAACATCACTAGTCATTCGAGAGATGCAAATTAAAACAACACTGAGATACCATCTCACCCCAGAAAGAATGGCTACTATTAAGAAATCAACTAATAACAAATGCTGGAGGGGCTGTGGGGAAAAAGGAACCCTTCTTCACTGTTGGTGGGAGTGTCGACTGGTACAGCCACTGTGGAAGTCAGTGTGGAGATTCCTCAGAAAACTAGGGTTGGAGGTCCCATTTGACCCAGCTATTCCCCTTCTGGGCATCTTCCCAGAAGAATTAAAAACATCGTACCACAGCGATATATGTGCACCCATGTTTATAGCAGCACAATTTGTAATAGCCAGATCTTGGAAACAACCCAAATGCCCATCAACTGAGGAATGGATAAGAAAGATGTGGTATTTTTATACAATGGAGTACTATTCAGCCATAAAGAAGGATAAACTCGAGACTTTTATAGGTAAATGGATGCAACTCGAGAAAATACTCATAAGTGAAATAAACCAGAAGCACATGTGTAAGCATCGTATTATCTCTCTAGTATGAGAAACTGAAAGAGTAAATAAGATCCAAAATGTACAATAGACATGGTGAATCAAAAAGAAACTGGTCAAAAGGAAAGAGAGACTAGAATAGGGAAAAGAAAGAAGGGAAAGGGAAAAAAATTGTATATATATATATATAAGATGGTTAAGATAGATACACTACCATTTTTACTTAGTTCATTGAAGAGTAAGGTTTGTGCCAATAATGTTTGGACAATTGAATGCTAATGTCTGGTGTCCTGAATAACTAACTTAAAGATAGTAATACGTAATGTATTAACCATTGTTACCCTCCTATTATGTTTGTTTGAAAATTTGTTCTTCTTTTGATTTGTTTTGTTTTTTCTTCTCTTTAAAATAAAAAAAAAAAAAAAAAAAGCACAGTCAGGCTGGAAAGATCATCCAGCATCATCTGTAGCATAGTGATTGTATCTGGGAATAAACTGAGGTCGTACAAGCGTCAAGCCCACTGTCTGCTGCCCTGGTAAATGTTGGATTGAGGTTCAAGTAATAAAAAATAATCAGTCTGCCTAAAACCTTGAGAAATGTGTCTGAATAATAACAGCAGCAGCAACAGCAACAATAACAACATCAGTAATAATAAAATGTACTACCCTTACCCCCACTTTTTTATATAAAGTTGAACTGCAAAGCAAGGCATAGTGAAACAGGAATATGCGTGTGAATGTAATAATGTGTGTACAAGTATGGGTACACAGACGTGTACACGAGCATGTGCCTGTGAGTGCACGTGTACATACTTTTGCATGTGTACATGAATGTGAGTGTTTGTGTGTGTCAGTGAAGGGGGCTAGAAGAAGAAAGGGCTTAGTTTCTTCCCACAGTGACTGTGCTGAATGTATATTCTGAGATGTCCCAAAGTGGCTTTTGTTTAGAGCAGAAAATGGAAAGCTAGGAATCAAGATGAGAAGAAAAAGTACTGCCTGATGTTCTATGACTATAATTACAGATAATGAGATTTCCATCTGCTTTTATTATTCAGTTTTTTTCTTTTATTTCCCCCTTTGGGGATAGGGCTCACATTTAGGTTGTTTATATGTCTGATGGTAACCTAATATAATGTCTTGTGTTATAAATATTTGGTCAAATAAATAAAATTTACTCTTTCCATTATGCTGCACTCATATTCTTAAAGTCCACAATTATAGGACCTGCTGTTGGCCTTTTATTCTACCCACTGGTTTACTCTTAAGGTGAATTCTTCCAATTTAGAAACTGAAGTCTCTCAGTTCTTGGAAATTTTGAATTATATTCTTGAATCTCATTTTACTCCAATATTTTATTTTCTGTTTCTGGAGCTCTTATCATTTTTTGAATTCCCCATATTGATATTTGATTTATTTGCATAACCTCCCTTCCATTGTTCCTACAGTGAACCCTCCCTAATTTTCTGACATTTTTAAAACATTATGAATAGTTTTAGATATTTCATATCTACCATTTTATTTTTATGAGAGTTTCTTCTAAATTACTTTTATTTATTTTTTCTATGAGAATTTTCTTTCACTTAAGGGATTGTCTGTTCTCTGAGGATATTATATATGGTTTAAGTTTTCTTTGCTTTCTGCTTTGTTTCTAATTTCTTTCCTCTTTCATTTCTTAGACGATTTTCTCTGATGGCAGATGATTATTGGCTGTCCACTTATATAGGGAGTTAGGAAGAAGCTAATTAGATGTGTGTGTATGTTTGTGTGTGTGTGCCTTGTGCCAAGGTAACTTGAGTTATAAACTTCACTTTAGTGTGCTTGGCCTGAACTGTTTCACTAAACTGTCACATTATCAGATTTTCATTCCATTTTCTTTCTTTTGAAATAATGTTTCCTCAGAAAGGAATCCTCCAGCATTTTATTTGGGGTGTGTCAGTTTGGCTTTCAGTGTGCTCAGTGCAAAGCAGTAGCAAAAAGATTGGGAGCCATTCCTTCACATGTAGACCTCCACTTAGAAGACCGGAAGCCATTTCTCCATATGTAGATCTCCACTTAGAGGATTGGGAGCCATTCCTCCATATGTAGACTTCCACTTGTCACCTGATTTTCACCATGGTACCTCACTCTCAGCTCTAGGTAGAATCTCAGGGTCTCAGCTTCAGTTTCTCCATAAGATACATTTCTTAACTTTCATTGTAGAAGATCTATCACCCAGCTGTATGGGCAGCAGGTAGGAAAGTGATGGGTACAGTTTCTTTAGAACTATCCTGTGCCTACAGTTTTTGGGATGTCCTGTGGTTCTGTTCGCCCAAGTAACAAGCACCTAAGACCTTCTCCACTGTAGACTTTGATTTTTCTTTCTCCTTTTTTTGGTGTGCTAAGTCAATCACCACTATTTCTAGACTTCATAATTTTGCTTGCTGTCTTTTCTCCTTTCTTTGGAGTTACTGAATGCTGCCATGCTTATAAAATTTCCCAACTTCCCTTTTAGTAAAGTATGGTTAGAGAGCACAAGTTAAGTATTTCTTGAATCAGCCATATTTTACTGGAATAGATCCCTCAAATACAAAGTCAGGATCAAGTGTGTGAATGAATTTAAAACTATTGATACTTACTTGCATTTTTGAAAACTCTTACTTGTGTTGTTTATAAATTTTTTATTTTTAATAAAATTTAAAATTTCATAACTACACTTTTAGTAAAGTATGGTTGAGGAATAAGTAAATGTGCCTCCTAATACCCATATTTTACAGAAATAGATACCACAATATAAAGTCTGGTTCAAGTACATGAATACACTTAAAAAGTATTGATACATTTTTGTCAATTTTGGAAATTTTTGTGTATTTTGTTACAGTTTTGTTGAAATATAATAGACACACTAAAAGCTACGCAATAAGCTATTATATGTAGTATGAATTATACATACTCAAAGTATAGAACTTTGAGTTTTGACGTGTGAAAATATTACCACAATTAAAAAATAAGCATATGTTTTGCTCCAATTCTTCTGTTTATGCCAAGAACATTATATTTATTAATGATTTTAGATAGAATTAATGACTTAACAATATTGAATCATTTGACCATGATATTTTAGTTCTGTATTTCTTTCAGCAATATTTTGAAGTTTGTACTATAAAGGGCTTATACCTTTCTTTGTAAAATCTATCCATGAGTATATTATATTTGCTGATATTATTACAAATCATATTTTTTAATTTCAATTTTGTTAATTTTTAGTATACAGAAGCACAATTAACTTATCTATATTGGTATAAATTACTATATAGAAATGAAATACAATTGATTTCTCTATATTTATGCAGCCGGGTACCATTGTTAGACACATTTGTTAGATTTTGTAACTATTTTGTCAATTCTATCAGATTTTCTACATAACATCAACATTGTCTGTTAATAAGAACACTTTCCAGTCTAGATACCTGTAATTTATCTTGCCTAATTCCATTAATCAGAAACTTCTGCACATTATTTTTCTGTCTCTTTTTCTTTTTCTTCTTTTTTTTTTTTCTTTTTATTAGTCCATGTTTGCAGTCCATAATGGTTACATTCCTCATGGGGAGGTGGTACATGTACAGAATATATTTTAAATATATTTCATCCCTTTCTTCTCCCCTCCTGCTCTCTCTCCACCTCTTGATCCTCTTCCCTCTTACAAAAGATCTATCTTCCTATTTTGTAGTATCTTTATTTTGCTCCTTATAGTTTGATTTTCTTATATACAAGAAACAATGTGATATTTAAAATTTTATATCTGATTTATTTAACTTAAAATTATGATCTCAAGGTGCATCCATTTTCCTACAAATGACTCAAGTTTACCCTTCTTTATAGCAGAGTAGTTCTCCAGCTCAGTTTCACAAAGAAGTGATGAGCATTCTTATTCCTAATCTTAAGAGAAACACATTTTTTACCATTAAGTACAGTGTTAAGTGCAAGCTTTCCACAGATGTCTTTTTTTATCAAATGGAAGAAATTCTTTTAAAGTGTGAGTTTGCAAGAGTTGCCTTTTTACTTTTAGTCAAGAATGGTTATTGTCAAAGGCTAATTTAGTGTCATAGAGTTGGTCATAAGGGATTTTATTTTTGGTTGTTAATATGGTGAATTAAGTTGGTTAATTTTCAAATTTTAAAATTGCTTTGAATTCTTAGGATAAACCTCAATTTGATATAATGAATTATCCTTTTTATATGTTGTTACAATCCCTTGGTTAATACTTGGTTTAAAAATTTTGTATTTATGTGAGGTGTTATTCTGTACCTTTTATTTTCTTGTAATCTGTTGGTTTGGTATCAGAGTAATGCTGATCTCATAGTAGGAATTGAGAACAGTTCCTCCTTATCCATTTTCTGGAAGAATTTGTATGTAATTGAAATTATTTCTTCCTTAATATTTGGTTTTATCAATTTTCTTGATAATTTCAAAGAAACAGCCTTTGATTTCAATAATTTTCTCTGCTGATTTTCTCCTTTGTTATTTTATTGATTTCTGTTCTGGTCTTTGTTTTCTTTCTTCCACTTTGAGTTTCATTTGTTCTTCTGTTTCTGTGTTTTTAAGATAAAAGATTATTTAACTTAGTTAACTAATTCATTAACTCAAGACGATTATTCTTTTCTTAAATAGGCATTCAGTACTGAAAATTTCTACATATGTAATGGTTTGGTGACATCTCATTTTAATTTCAATTTTCCATTTCACTATTTTCAAACATTTAAATTGCTTAGGCAATAGTATCTTGAACTTGTCTAAAATTTTACATTTTTTAGTATTTAAAATTGCTTTTTTTTCCTCACAGTAAGATAAAAGAGACATTTATTAGATCATGAGTTGAACAGGGAGCAAATATTTGTGCCAAGTATTGCATTGGGCACAATAACACAACACAAGCAACAGAACAGTGTTCCCCCCATGGAGGAGTTTTAGTTATTTATTTGCAAAGCAAGCGTTTTGAAGATAAAATGCAGAGACTGTGAAGTTGAGTAACTTACTAAATATCACATGGTTATACACGCTAAGTCTTTAGTGTCTTGACTCCATCGTTAAAGCCCCTCTTCTCTACCATACCATTTCAGAATAACCATTTTCATTATCTGTAAGAAGTGAATATTACTAAAACACATGCACTTTATTAAAGATTCCTTAATAAAAGCATTTACTGTTGTTTATGCAGCTGCTGTGAAGTTTACTGGTTTTTGACGGGTTCAGTGAGAAGAGACATAGAACAGCGTTAATACCACCTGATCAAGAAAAGACTTTTTCCATCAACATCACTTCATCTTAGACCAATAGCTTCAGTTTTATGGTTCTCAGTTTCCACATATTTTGGAAAATATGAGACTAGATCAAAAGACCTAATTTATATTTCTTCTTACTTTTAGATATTAAAGATTTAAATTTTAAGTCTTTATTGAGAAGTTACTATGGTGCTATGTTGGGAATTCAAAACTAAGGTAATGGGCAATACTTGTACTAAAATAATCTGGATATTTTAAAATGCCAATGTGAGTGATACTTACCAGTAATGCTTTGGAATATTTGTGGATAATTTTGTGTCTTCTCCCTCCCCTGAGACATCTGATAATGTGCGGAGACATTTACGACGATAACTCCTGGAGAGTGACTCCTATTGATATCTAGTGGGTAGAAGCGAAGAATGTCCTCGCACAAAAATATTATCTGGACCAAAGTGTCAATAATGTTGAAGTTGAGTAACTTTGCTGTACTCTGAATATTCACTGGAAAAGCCATTGAAGGAAAGATCAAGATAGTTTCACTCAGGAGCTGTGTTTTTCCATGAACTTCTAGCATGGTTACATCTAGAGAATCATAGCATAAACAAGATTAGGGAGTAGGGAATCAGGATTGTTTACGTGGTGAGTAAGGAGAAACTCCATGCATCTGGGGTGGAGGGCTCACATATCAGCTAGTGAGTCAGATTGATGCTGTATTGTGGAGAACCTCAAATACCAGGATGAAGACTTCTTGTTTTATTTATTAGACATTGGGGAGCCATTCAATGGGCATCCTTTAGGGTAAGCAGTGTTTTAGTTAGATTAGTCTGGCAGTGGTCTGAGGATCTATTGTAGTGGAGAGGCTGGGAGACAAACAGGAGGTTATTATAACAATCAAAGCTTGAGGTACTGAGTATTAATTCAAGCAGAACTTTACTTAACCATGGTGCCTGTACCACATATCCTTGTCTAAATACAATTACAGATGAGGGTAAAGCCATACAGCACCAGTAGCACCAAGTCATTTTTTTCACACAAATACATGATAAACAATGGTTTCTAGTTTATAAGTGACATGGATTAGCTAAGGTCATATATTTATGTCAGATGTGTTTTAAATGATAAAAATTGTAATTTTTATTTTACAAACATAAGTAATAAAAAAACTCTAATTTGCAGACACATTAGCTTTTTATCACTTTAATATTGGTTCTTTTTTTATCCCTGGTTTTTGTGTACTCTCTGAAATAAATGTCTTTAAATGCTGGTTCTGTGAAACAGAGCAGCAAATAAAGTATTTTGCTTCATAAGCTTGCCATCACGCTTGTTTCCACTTGTCTTGGGAAAAATGAGAAACCACAAAATGTTCACCCCTTAGGCTCTCAGAGGGAGGTGAGGTGAAAATATAGGGAAGTTTCTACATTGCTTGTAAGTTCCATTATTGACTTGATATCAGTAAGATAAGTACAGTCAACATTTTTTTCCTTCTTCATTTTCTAATTTCCCATGGCTCTGATTGACTAACTTGTTATATCAGTGTAATTAATGCCTTTAAACTTAGAATTGGACCAGAGAATTGATCCTTTGAAGTTCAGAAGAAACAATCTTGTGACCATCACTGCCAAAATAAATTGTTCTACACAGTTTTTATAATTACCTTGTTATACCCCCTTTGTAGCATGACCTCAGTAAGTATCAAAGATGTGGATGGAAAATGAATGTGTAAAAGATATTCAGTATAGCCTCGCAAACATACCGGAATTGAAATCTGTCTTTGTCAACCATGAGCTTTTAGAAAAAGTGGACTTTTTTAAGTGGAAAGAAAAAGTAAATATTATTTTGTTTGATATTAGAAAGGATATTATGGGAAATTTTAAATTTAGAAAATCAGCTGCTTTTAAACACTGCTGTTTTGAAGATACTGATGTCTTGTTCAGATATAAGTTTAAATCAGAGAAAAATATTAATGAATATTATTTACAAAATTAAACTTTTTTTTGGTCTTTTTGAGGCAGAGTTTTGCTATGCAGTTCAGGCTGGCCTTGAACTCACTTTGTAGCCCAGGCTGACCTCAAACTTGCGGCGATCCTCCTGCCTCTGCCTCTTGAGTGCTGGGATTACAGGCATGTGCCACCACACCCGGCTCAAAATTAAACTTTTTCTATGAGGAAGCTATTGACATGATTTAAATAAATCAATAACTTGTTCTTGATCTGTGAACTAGTATAAGTAAAAGGACTCCCAGTGATCATTCTGTTGGTAAGGACAAAATACAATCCAGTAGATCATTCTATTGATGGAACACAGTCTTACTCTGTGACAGGCATTGTACAAAAGAATGAAAAGATAATCTTTACCAACAACACCAGGAAAGATAAAAGAAGAGATGCAAGGATTAATATACATGTGCATTCATGTGCACTGAAACATCTTCATTCAGCTAGATCATTTGGCAATGCTGGTTAAAATGCTGCCTTTCTTTGTTTTCATGTGCATGCGATGATATAAATTAGAGCTATTCACAAAAGAAGAAAACTGAACAGAAGATTATTTCTTTAGCATTAAGAAGTACTGTAAGGGAGGTGAAAAGATGAAAATGAACTTGGCTTGGACTACTCACTACAGAATTAAATTCGCTCGGAAGTTGGGTGCCAGTCATTGAGGCACAGATTTCCTTAGATTACTGCTGCAGATAAGTAGGAAGATCTAGAGCAACTCTTAGGTTTGATGGTACCACTGCCTATGGTCACACTCAGCCATTTTTCAGGGTCATTTCTTAGTAGAGATTGGTTCGCAATCAGTATTGTCCCTCATACCAAGATCTTGCTTAGGGGAAGTTAGTATTGCATGGCTCATACCAACCACAGTGCACTATCCTGCCATTTACCACTCAGCTTGAGGAGATGCCACCTTATTTTGAAGGCTATAGTGCAGACATCTAATAGAATAACCTACCTCAAAACTTTTAAAATAGAGGAAAGTTTTACATCAAGGTATTGGCTTTTCAAGTTATCTAACACATCTGTTTTGCACTATGGTCCACCATGCAAGATCTGATTTGGGGGGGCACCATTGTAGTTAGACCATAGTAGAGACTATTCAGATTGGTTTGATCATGTCTGAGCTGGAACACATAGTTTGAAAGGAATTATTTTCACTTGGAAATCATCCTAGAATGATTTGTTCCCCTTAGACACACAAAGACTCAAAGTGTTCACACTGGGAAAAATACTTACTCTTATGTAATGAAATGAATATTGTTCTTATGTTACATGGAAATGTGAATCTTGGAGTTATGTGGCTTTTTAGTTTAACAAATTTTATTAATGATACTTTGGTTATATAAAATAGGATTTAAAACTTAGTCTGGAGTGCAGAATAACATAAATGTGAGATAAAAATAATGTTACATGATTAAGAAAATCTGAGTATTCTAAATATAGCTTCTGGAAGGGATGATAAGTTGAAGAAGCCTAGAAGTGGGGATGGAGAAGAGATATAGATTGGGGCAGAAGATAAGGGTGAAAGTTAGGAAATTTTATTAGGCAAGGACCAAAGAAGATGAGTGATTAATGAAAAATTCTCTATCATGATGATAACTAAGGAACACTGTAAGAAAAAATGATGTGTATACATTTCTTTTAAAGATTTTCTTGTTTGGTCCTATGGCATAGTGTCTTCACATATTTTAGTAACAGATACAATAGAGTTAAGTTAATGATGCTCTGAAAGGAGCAGAAGGAGAACGTCTATTTTTATTCGGGCTTTGTAAAGAAGGCGGTAGCTGTAGTATGCAAGAGAGTGGACCTGAATCCTAACTCAGGCCTTAAACTTTGGAGCCAGGTCAATAGTCTAAGGAATTTTGTGAGATGCTTGATTTCCCACTCTAGTGAGCTCAGGGGGACTTGATATTTTGTGTAGATATAAAAGGTAATGACTCTTCAGGACTGGAAGATTTTGGAAAACTTGCATAAAGTAGACATGATCCCAAATGGAAAGGGGACAAAGGAAAGGGAAAAGATAAGGAAAGCCCAAAATTCATAGTCTTTTCTCTTATCCCTTTAAATGCTTCAGTAAGGTTAATTCAGGTTAAAATGAACCCTGGCACAACCTTGAAGAAAAAGGAAAAACGTGAAAAAGCAACAAGTAAGCAACAATGATTCTGAGAACAAAAGGATGTAGGTTAAAATTGGGTGTAAGTAATTATTTGATCTCCAGCGAAGGCTTTATGTAGCACTTTAGGCTTTTATTTAGCAGTATTTAGTAAAGTCACATCTTCTTCCTCAAGGCCTAGGACTTTTATCAATCTAGTTTTACTGCCACCTAGGGTCATCAGACCTTGACAAAAATGATAATCTTCATATTCTCCCAAGGAGAGAGGTGAAAGCTTAGAGATGAAACCACATGTGTGGTGTATTAGTTATGGTCCTTTAGAAGGAAGAAACAATAGAAATTATATGTATAACTATGTAAAGGTATTTATTAGATAAACTTACAGGATCAGAGATTGAAGAGTCTATGATGGCTGTCTGTAGGATCAAAAGTGGAAGAACAAACAATGACCAGCTGTATGCTGGACAGCTAGAAGATCCAGTCTACAAGCCTACTGGTTGGTGCCACCCACATCTGGAATGGGTCTTCTTCCATAATTTTGTTAGAATGTCAGTCATCCACAGACACACCCAGAACTGTGCTTTACTAATCTGCCAGGCAGTTCTTACATTGACATATCACAATTAATGGTCACAGTTCATGCCTTGTCAGTCTCACAACCAGACCCCATCTCCTTAAACCATACTTAACCTCCAAATACAATAGCAAGTTCATAATTACACATAACATGATACAACTATCCTGTATATAACCAGAAACACAATAATCCCTTGCACAAAGTCTCACCAGTTCCAGCATTTTTCAGAAGTTCAAGTCCATGTCTTTTCTGAGACTCAAGGCAAACTCTTAACTGTGAATATTTGTAAAAATAAAAACAAACAAGTTACATAAAGTCAAGGTACAATGGCATAGGGTAAATGTTCCCATTCCAAAAGGAAAGAATGGGAGATAGAAAGAATTGAACCAATGCAAGACTGAAACCAGCAGAGCAAACATTAAGGCTTGTAGCTCCATATATAATATCCAGAGCATAAGGTGATAAAATGTGAATTACAAATGGCTTAGAAACTTTCACTGCTATAGCTTTGGCAGTTGTAACCTACTTGGCCTCTCTGTTGAGCTGGCTGCATTCACAGCTTGAATGTTTCCTTGGTAGACAGTCCAAATTTCTGGCATCTCTGATTTTCTGGGGTCTTTACTGCACCTTTGGCCTCACTATTACAGCTTCATGCACTGCTGTTTGCCTTGCCTTTCAGACCTTTCTTTGAAATTTGGATGGAAGCATCACTGATCCCATAACTCTTGCATTCTGCATGTCAGTAAAACCAGCCTCACATGGATGACACCAAGGTATGCTATTAGCAGATGCAATAACAAGGCCCCTTTACTCTGTGGCTACAGAGATCTCTGAATGCCTGGATGGCTGAACATGGTGAAATGAATCCTGGGAAACCTATTCCCTAAGAAGCTGTTCTTGAGAAGTGTCCTAGGGACTCTCTTACTAAAAACAAAACAAAACAAAAAGGTTGACGTGCTTGTACCATTGAACCTGCAATGGATGGGATCTTGATGATTCCTAATACAGTCTCAAGGGATCTTTTTTCTTTTTTTTTTGTGGGTACTGGGGGTCGACCCCTCAGGACCTTGTGTGCTAGCAGGTGCCCATGCCGCTGAGTGATATGACCGGCCCTTTTATCGTATGTGGGTTCCGGGAGTCCAACTCTGGCCCTCACGCTTGCCAGGCAGGCACTTGTGCCGCTGAGCCATCTCACCGGCCCGGGATCTTTTTTCTTGTCCTTGTACAACATACTTGGTTTCTTTTTAAAAGCTATAATGTCTTTAGCAGCCACACCCACCTTGGCTTTAAACATGATTCCTTCTGGGCCAAAATTTAAGTTTTTTCAATTTTTCTGCTCTGCTTTTTGTCCCTGATTGTCACTATAAATCTGGCTAAAAACAACCAGCAGTACCCATGCCACAGCCTGAGTGTTAGGCTGTCTTGACATTTGCTCTGCCAGATTAATTAGTCCACTGCCTTGAACCTCAGTCTCTTGCAAAATCTCATATCATGGCAAAATGTAGACAAATTTTCTGCAAGAATATAACATACTTGGCCTCTAGTCCAACTACCAATGGAGTCCTTATTCCTAATGGAAATGTCCTGTGCTTGGCATAACTTAAAGGAGAAGTTCTAAGTTGCTCACAGTTTCAGTAATTGTTGGCTGGCTCCAAGGCAGAGACATCACGGTGGAAAGGCATAGTGGAGGAAGGCTGCTTGGTTCCTGACAGCTGGAAAGCAGAGCAGGGCAATAGTGCCAAAGTGGAAGGGGTAAGAGACCAGACATAGACTCCAAGGAAACACATCATAACCCATCCAGCTGCACCGAGAACTGTACACTTTCCCATCCCTGGGGTGGATCCCAATGCCAATCAAGCTGAAACTTCACCCTGACTGCCACACAGACGTTATTGACTATAGGGCAGAAAAAGGGAACACATCCATGGTAGCAGGAAATACAGAAGATAATCTGGAACAATGTCCTTTATATTTTTGAATTTCAAACTCTAAGGTGGGGTTTGAGAGACAATTTTAAATGTGCATTTTCCATTTAGGTAAATTTACTGGTGTTTCAACCCATATGTATCTTCAAGAAGATACCTAAAAATATGACAAGCAGTCTTTGAAAGATGGAAATTATTCAGAGAGAAAACAAATACGAAGCTTTCTGTAATAGCTGGAAAATTTAACACCCTAAGGTTTAGTTTCCTCATCCCTGAAATGAAGAGGATAGAATAAATGACTTTCTAATGCTTCTTGTTCAAAGATTTTATGATTTGGTCATGTTAATTACATAGAATTTATTAACATTGAGTGTTAATTAAATTCAAGACTCTTTACAGATTCTAATGATACTAAAGAGTTTAAAACTGATCTTTGTCTCTAAGTATCACAAAAGTAATTGATAAAATAGGACCTAGAAATTAATTAAAAAGTATGAATCTCATTGCACAAGTTTAGGTATAAAAATATTGGGCAAATTTTTGTTCTCTGAGAAGTGGCTTAATGTAGTGTGAAAAATTTAATTTCATTAATCTGGGGCTAATTCTACTCTTCTGCAGTTGTGCCATACACAGTTCCAGGGGGGTTTTACAATGCTAAGTCAGTGTGGATCCTGGTATGCACTTACAATTCATATATGTTAATTTTAAAAATCCAGGGTCCCAGTCTGCATGGCTTCCTTGGGTCCCGTGACAGTTTGCTGCTTCCTTGCCTAGTGTGGGACACAGGGAACTTTCCCAAGAGGATCTGTGCCTCTCTGTGATACCCCCCACAGAGGAGCACTGTGCTTGTGAAGTCTCTTTACCATGTGTCTTCAGGGACCTGAGTGTTCTAACGGATTGCAGATGTCAGCTCCCTCGCCTTGCCCAGTGAATCATTAGACAGCAGTGAATCATTTTCACTTCAGATTTTCCCAGATACTCTGTTTATGTGTGTGAACTTTCAAAGTTTTCTACTGGGGTTTGTCTTTGGAAATACCAAAATAAGGAAGACTTTCAAGCTACTTGGTTTGCCTCCTCTGAAACAGGGAACTGCAAAGCCTGCTGCCATCTTTCAGTGAAGGGGAAATAAAAAGGGCCAGTGCATTGAGAAAAAAGTTACTGTCCTAAAAACTTGACTTGGTTAATGGCTAAAGAACAATGAAAAGCATAAGATAATGGCTTTTACTTAGTGGATGTGTGTTTTAAAAAATTAATAGTGCATTATACTTCTGCATGATTACAATATGTAGACTTCTGCACGGGCTCTGAAAAGGTCACTTGGAGAATCTGTGAAAGCTGGATGAATTGTCAGTCTCTTCTGAGAAAGCCTGGAAGATGTCCAACTTCTTTACAAATTAACAAAAAAGTAAGAATTATTTTTTTAGGGAGGAACTTGATGAGTGTGCCAAATGAGGGTGGGTAGATCATGAAATGGAAAAAGTGGAAAAGTGCTGCTCTTGTTCAGTGAAGAACAGTGGGGCAAGGAGGAGCGGGCAGAGAACCACGTAAACAAACAGACCCTGAGAAGTGCTGCTCTACATCTGAGGCGAGGTCACCAGATTGAACTATGGGGTCTGATCATGAGCTTCAACGGTTTGTGAGTGACTGGAAGGAGCTTGCACTATGCTTTCTCTAAACGTTTAGTTAGTTTCATAGGTGAATAAGTTTGAATTTTGTGCAAAAGGTCTATGGATGCATGATCACCCGCCAAGAACAAAAAGTAAGATTTTTTTTTCCTCAAGGCAGAGAAAATCAGAAATGTGTTTTTATGCTGAGGTAGCTGCCCAGATAGAAGAAAATGGGGCAATATGAATCCAAAGGAGATATCAAGATGCCCCAGTACCCAGATAGATGATTAGCACAAAAGTTCCATTGTGAATAGTCTTCGGATTAGGTTTATGGTAGCTGGGATACATAAGGTTGTAAACACAAGAACCAGGGGGTTGTATGCCCAGAAATTAAACTGGCCCTGTCAGTTTGTGGTTATACAAAGTTTATGTGATAGTTTAAAATTGTGTATACAAATACTTTTTCTATAAGTTTGCTACTATGTTTTAAAATTTTGTTTTTTATTTAGTGTAGACCTTTTAGAAGATTTTAGTCTTTTTGGAGAGAACTCTGAAAATTCCAAATTATCTCAACTGAACCCTGGGATACCTCCACCCATAATTTAAGCTTGGAGAACAAGAGGGAGCTAAGTGTCCTCAGGATCAGAGTAAAGATTGCAGCTGTTTGTCAGATCTGTGGTAGGACAAAGGGCATGCAGGAGGCATCCCTAGACTAAAGACAGGCTATGTTAAATTCTGCCCACATAGTCTAAAGAATGTTCTAGTAAAGAGAAGTAGCTGCGGTGGGGTTTGTTGGAAAAATTTGTGAAATAGCTTTGATTTGTAATAAACCTTGAAATATGCATAAAACTCAGAGAAATGTTCTTAAAGAATGAAAATGCAAATTAGCCCTGTGACCGGGGTCAAGATCTTTGATTTCTCTGAGTGGCACCTTATTTTAAGAGTTAGATTAACATCTACTTTGAGAAAAAAAATCAGGCCAAAACATCTCTTAGACTACCAAATGTATGGCTAATGCTGCCTGCAGGTTGTTTTCTTGGCTAGATGTTTGTTGTACCTCTCCTCCTTTAGGCAGGTCTAGATTGCAGACCTGGGATAGTCTGGGTGATGGCAGAATATTTTCCCTGATCTCCCTTTCCTTAATGTAGGTTTCACCTCTGATGGTCTAAGTTAGTCAATATCCCAATGTCTCTAGCATTAAAATATGATGATTCTATGTGAAGCTTTAGAAATGTTAGTGCTTTTAGAAAACAATGTATAATTTTCTAAGGTAGAATGAAAACATAAAGCAATATAATGAGGGGTGTAGGATATAATTCCTCTCATAAGAAAAGTTGAAGCTCTTTGCTTTATGTGAAGCATCAGTAATTCATATTTCTATACATGAGTCTTCGTATCTGCATAAAACTTTTATGAGTTTTCATATTTGTAAATAGAGGAAGGGTTTCTCATCTTGCCTCTATCTTATCTTTATCTTTCAGAGAAATTACAAGTGCTCTTATATACAATACTGATTCCTCTCTGGGTGAAATACTTGATGGCATAGCAAGTCACTGTTTACATTTTGTGTAAGAAATTTGTTTAACATGTTTTAAATGGTATTGAGTAAAAAGGAAGTTCTGGGTTTTTATATGAGGTAAGAGTTTAGAAATCTTACCTTTGTTTCTGTTTCAGGAACACCTATTTTTTCACTTATGAATTCACTTATAATTTCACCTATTATTTCACTTTTTGATGTAGATAACACACAACCTAAAGTTTTTAATGACAGCAACATTTCATCACATTTGTATAGTTTTCTAACCTGCTTTAGAAAGTGTGTAAGTTAACTCTGAGAGGAAGGTGCATAAAAATCACCACCTTTGCTCCAGTTTACCTTGAGCCTCTGGAAGTATTAAGTTCTCGCTATAGTGCGAATTCAAAACTTTGATTGTATTTTTAACAATAGAAGTTACATGGTCATTCTGGAATTATTACATATTTATAGTGTACAGTTTACATGATATTTGTGGCCCTAATTTAATAGTAAATGCACAGTTTCCATGCTGAAAATGGCTATTAAAATCATGGGAACCATGGAAATTAGATTTATTTGGGCTTCTTTGGCTGCCTGAATTCCACAAGATAAATGTCAGATTATTTTTTATTGCCAGACCCATACTTAAGGAAACCATAAAAAATTTGGAATTTCCTAAATAACTGTCACAAAGATACAGTTCAATTTAGATTCTAAAAATGCATTATTATGCAGTTTCCTCCTCCACTCCAAACACTACTGTCTTGCTTTTCCTACAACCCCAATATTTCTGCTATGCTTGTATATGTATAATATATAATTCTAAAGATATTATGACTATGGGTACCTAGTTTTATTATAAAATAAAGCCATACATAACTTTTATCATCTTAATAGTTATTTATTGCTTGACCTAGATTCTTGAGGGATTTCAGTAAGTGTTTATAAATCATCTTTTGTGAGTTCAAAACTATTCTTAGATTGGTGGGCATTGTAATAAACTTTCAGATGTTATTTTTCCTCAAAGGGGTTATTGTGGCAGTTGTGATAAACCATTTAGAACACAGACTGAGGTTAAAAAACAACTTTTAGGAGATCATTGTGGACATATGAATTTTAAGTGGTAATGCTTCCTCTTAGTTTAGTACATTTACAGGAGACATATAGGCCAAGGAATCAGCGATACACTGATGGCTAGTAGTGAGTTGTGGTACTTGTGAAAGTAAAAAGAGAGAAAATGACACTAGGATTAAGAATTCATGGTATAGGCATAAATTAATCAAAATAGTGTCTTTATGCATAGACTATACTATCTTCATTAAGCCTTCAAAGGTTTATGTTACCTCTAATAGAAATTATCTGTAGAACTGTAAGATGTATGTCTGTGTGTATGTATGCATATATGTGTGAATATATGTATATATTTATAGTTATTGTCCAGTACAGTGGTACCTCCGTTCATGAATGCTTTTGTTTGCAAACAATTTGGTTCACAAATAGAAGCGTTTAGCAAAATTTTGTTTTTATTTGCAAACTCTGCGTTGGTGAGTAACACAACCAAAGCCAAACAAATGCGGCCATCTTTTCCAAAATCATAGAACAAATTAAGTTCATGAACTGAGGCACCAATATATATCAATTTAACCATATATGTATCTATCCTTTTCTTTGTCACCTATATATGTCTCTTTCTATCAAGTATCTACATATTTAAATTTGAGGTATATAGGCCGGTGAGATGGCTCAGCGGCGTAAGCGCCTGCCTGGCCAGCACGAGGGCCCGAGTTCGACTCCGGGAACCCACATAGGAAAAAAGGGCCGGTGTTATCGCTCAGCAGCACGGGCGCCTGCTGGCACGCAAGGTCCTGAGGTCGACCCTGGTACACACACACACACACACACACAAAAAAAAAAATTGATTATATATCTGTTATCTGTCAGTCATTATCCAGCTAGCTATCCACACAAATATTGTATAGGCAAATATACATTATATAGCTATCTTAACCCTAATCCAAAGCTTAATGATCTGGAATATTTCTGAAGAAATATATACATTAATTTTGTTTCATTCTCTATATCACTGTTCATATGGGTGTGAGTGTATCCTTTCATCTGCAGATTTTCATTCTTTATCTGATATTTATTTCTATGGAATGCACTGCCCATATAAACTTAATTTAGATGTACATCATTAGTAAGAAACAATTGTTCATATTCATTCTTTTTCATAACATCAAACTTCTGTTTATTGTTGGCATTTACTATTTTTTCAAGGCATTTCTTTGGAGAATCTCATAGTTTAATCCATAAATGTGTGGTAGAATAATGTCCCTGCCTTTTCCCTCATTGCTATATTTTTTTTCAAACAACAGAGTTTTAGGATATATAAACATTAATTTCTGGTTGACCACTTTCCCAAGGTCATATTATTTTTGCTTCAATTAATATTGCATTTGAACATTTGCATATCCCATAGTGTCTTTGGATTAAATAGAAAACATATGATTAATTCCATTGGTAGCCACATCACTGTTCTTGATACCTTATTAACATATAAATGATTCAGTTGAAAATGGAGTGGTATTCCCATTACATTTAGTCAGAATGTGGTAAAGGCCATTTCTTTAGTAATATTTCTCTCCATTCAATTTTTTTCTGTTACCTGTTTTGGAAGATTCTTACTGATAAATGTTAGTTTTTCCCTTGTCTCAATGTGATAGCATTTACTTTTGTCATTGTTTCACAATGAAACAGATAAAAATTTATATAAATATTAACTTGCTTTTTCTTTAAGGAATCTAAGTCTGCTTCTAAGTAAATTGCCATAAACATGCACTTCAGGCAAGGTCTCAGTTTGGACTGACTGTGCCAGGTATGAGGTGAATAAGCTGTGCCCGTAGTCAAGATATGATGCAGTTTTAATGCTGTGATGCTATGTGTACCTGGGCCCGAAGTGTGGGCCAGAGATAGGGGGGCATCTGAAGACTTGTTGGAAAAATAATTTCTAAATTGAGAACGGAAGGATCAAAGTTATCTAAAAAAATGACGAGGTAGAAGAATGATAATAAAGAGATGTACTAGATTATAGAAAGAAATTAAGAGACAATGGATGTAATAGGGCAGTGTGACTGAAAGTGATTCAGTAAGGCTCGAATACAGAATTAAAGGTAAGATGAAAAAGAATCACAGACAGGCAAGCAAAGACCAGCTTTAAAAGATTTTTAAAATGAACTAATAGGATTGGATTTTATGACAGAATCACTGAAATCAGATTAATCATCAAAATATGAATGTGTCTAGATAAGAATGCTATTTTTGTCTCAGAAATACGAGTGTTATATTGTATTTTCATTTAGGGTAAAATGACTGTTTTCAACAACACCTGTAAAGCTCAACTAATAAACTAACCAATATCAATCAATGAAATATAACCTCTTTAAAGTACAATTGCCTGCCTTAAAGTACAATTGCACAAGAACCTGCCTGGCAAGCGCAAGATTCTGAGTTCGATTCCCAGTACCAAAAAAAAGTAGAATTGCCTCTATAAAAATAACTTTATTTTTGCAATTCTTAAAATTTTAAACAAGGCTCTGGATAATTTCCTTCCTTTTAATTATCTAGTGTAGTTCTGAGGATGTGGCTGGTGTGTAATATATTCTTGTTAATGGAAAGGATAATTCCAAGTTATTCATGCCCTCCAAAATGTCTTTTAGGACCATTTTCTTCTGATATAAGCAAATACGATTAAGAGAAAGATATTTTCTTTGCGTATTTTTTACAAGAAATATCATTATGCAGGACATTTTTGTGAAATCGTTAAAAAATTAAAGGACACTTCTAAGGAATTGAGAAATACATTAAAATCTGTGGAGAAAAGTAATACTTACATTATTATAAGAGGTGAGAAAATAGTCATTATACAGTTGGTATTCTCAGCTGTCTTAAATAATAAAAAACAGAAGTAAATTGAAAGTAAGGCTACTGAAAGGAAAATCACAAAAATTTTCCCCAAAAGTTACCAAAGTAAAAATTATGGAAGAAAAATTAACCAGCACTCATATGTATGGTGCTAACGTTCAAAATCAATTTTTCTCAGGTGAAATCGAAGACATATGAAGATTATTAAGAAATACTGAGGAAAATAAGAATGAAAGAATAATAAAAGTGAAAGGCAAAAAAAAGAAATGGCAGCTGAAAGTAGCAGCAATGACAACTGCTGTTAAAAAAGAACAAAGGGGGCCGGTGAGATGGCTCAGCGGCTTAAGCGCCTGCCTGGCAAGCGCGAGGGCCCGAGTTCGACTCCCGGATCCCACATACGAAAAAGGGGCCGGTGATATCGCTCAGCGGCACGGGTGCCTGCTGGCGCGCGAGGTCCTGAGGTCGACCCCCCCGGTACCCACAAAAAAAAAAAAAAAAAAAGAACAAAGGATGAAAAATCTGGCATGTGAGAAAATAAAATAAAGAAATACACACCAGAAAAATATTGAGCTCCTGTGATGCTTAGCATGAGAGAAAAAGCATACCTGATCTGTAATTCTGACCATATAACTTGGCTACATTTGAGTGCTATGAAAGTAGTTGGTCAGTCTAGGGATACGTGTGAAAATGCTGTTGATATACACGGTATCTAACATTTACAAACTAGTTCTAACTCATTTAAGATATTTAATTTTTTCAGATAAAATAATAATGAAGAATGCAATACGTTTTGTAAATGTTTTCATAAAATAATTAAAAAGATAAAAGAAGTGAAAGGTCTAAAACTTGAGCTATAAAAATTTTTAACTGAAACCTAATTTATCCAAACAATTCTTTTCTAAGCTGTGTCCACTCCACCACTACATTTGCTTCAATATTCGTAAATCAAAAATATTTATTTAAATAATCCAGCTGCTATTATTGTTTCATTTTACCCATCTCTTCACTTCATATAGATAGAAACTGTTTGATTTTCATTCTTATTACTATATTACTTCTTTTTTGTGTAACTGATTTAATAGAAGGTCATTTAAAAAATTGTTTCAGAGAAGGATCTAATCACTTGCTTTCTCAACCATTAAAAATTAGAAGTCAAGGGGCCGGTGAGATGGCTCAGCGGCATAAGCGCCTGCCTTGCAAGCGCGAGGGCCCGAGTTTGACTCCCGGATCCCACATACGAAAAAGGGGCCGGTGATATCGCTCAGCGGCACGGGCGCCTGCTGGTGCACGATGTCCTGAGGTCGACCCCCCGGTACCCACAAAAAAAAAAAAAAAATTAGAAGTCAAGGTTTCAATAATACATTATGTATTCAACTGGAATCTGGAGCATTCAATGTTAATGAAAATTATAATAGTAATCCCCTGTGCTTTAATATACTGCCTAAAGAATGAAATGAAACAAAATGCAAATGTTGAGACTTTTCTACAGTCAAACGGTTTGGACATTTTCCACTTTTGTCTGTGCAAACCACACTGCCAAGGGCTGCCTGCATTTCCTTATCTTCAGTTTCATACCTGAGTTGGATGCAGTTAATTGTTCTTTTCCATTTTAAATGTGTGATTCAATTTTGAGAACTTCTTAAAAATAGTCTGCAGATTGTAAAAATCCTTGGAATGGGGCCAAATTTCCCAGAATTAACATGCTTTCTTCTCTACCCTCAGTTACACATGACTGCCATTGACATTTCTTGTGTGTCTTTTCATACCCCATTACTAATGTGCCACATGATGCCATTGTACTTTTATAAACACTTCACGAAATTAGCTTTAAGCAAGTACATTTTCTTTCACTTGATATGCAATGATACTAATAGGGATCTGTGGTCAGAACCCAGCAGAACAAGCAGAAAATGGGCCAAATTAAATTTTAAAAGTTCAGCCACTCCTTATTGCTACATACATCTTTTCATTGCTATTGATTAAAATTTGCATGATGCTGTAGGAATTTTCACTCATGTTTTCAAATTATCTGTTTATTTGTAATCTGGAAGAAAAACATTTGAACTTAGTTTTATTGTCTATGTTATTTGACATTCATTTTAGAAAATATTTGAAATCATTATTTTCATTAATGAACTAATCATGAAAAGATACTAACATATAGTAAAGATAATTTCCATTTGTTTTGTCTATTTGTGTGTTGGTAAGCATGTTTAAATGTTGCATGAATATTAATAAATATCTGTTCAAAATAACATTTCTATATCCTACAAATGCAAGCCTTTAAAATGCTTCTATCCTAAACTAAATGTCTAAAACATGATAATGTACTATTTATTTAGTACTAAGTGACTAGAACATATTACAAAACCTCGAACAGACTTAAGATAAAAAGGCTTATAAAGCCTTTAGCATATCTGGTGAACAATCATTTATTTACTCTAATGTATGGGATGAGGTTAATAAGGACCAAATCTCAGATATAACACATAGGATCACCTCAACCAAAAAGAAAGTAATCTATGGTAAGTTTAGAAAGTAAACACTTTAAAGAAATATTCTTAGTATGTTCTAGGGACTTGGATTCTCTTCCAATTGTATTAACATGTAATTACCACTAGATATTGAAACACCAATTTCCACAGGACTCTTCTGTTTCAACTGCTTAGGAGTTTCCTTTAGAAGAATGACTACACCACTCCTAGAAACTACACTAGGGTTTGTTAAAGTCAGTGGTGTTGCTTTACATGGTGAATAGTTGTATATATTCAGATAGGAAACAGAAGGCTTGCAATATGTCAGATTCAGAAATGAACATCTTTCTGGGTGTGGTGACATATGCTGAGGCAGGAGGATAACTGAGAGTTTGAGGCCAGACTCTACTACATAGCAAGACCTTATCTCAACTTCCACTCCCCAAAAAAAGAAATGAACATCTTAGTATGTGGAGCTAAGAATTCACTGGAGTAGTAGAAAAATCATATAGGAAATAGAAGAACAACCCTAGACAAAAACCTATTCTTGAGAAAGAGGTTGTGTTGAATTTATAGTAGAAAGTGGTGTTGTTCTATCCCAAATCCTCCAGGCACCTGTGGTTCGGATGCAGTGAATGTTGACTACTAAAAGCTAAGTTACTTCCTTTTACAGATGATTGCTTTTGCTTGGTAAAATCTGGGCTAGGCTGACCTTAGCTGCTGTCCTGGAAAATGATAAATATATTATGCCTCCTACCATCTCTACCTCTAACCTTTGGCAAAGTACAATAGATGACTAGCACAGAGATCAAAAAACCTGACACTCTTGTCCCCAAGAAATAGAATTCTGGTATCCCATTCATGCTCAGAGCTCCCAGTAGAGTTAGGCTATGGTTAGGTCTCAACTAGAGCCAAATTTGTGCTTCTTTTTCATCTACTATGTCCACATTCTCACCACTTTATAGTTTTCTCCTGACAGCACTCCCTCAGTGAATCCCTTGCACAGAAATCCAATTCTCAGCTTCTAAGCAACTGACCCTAAGATAACACAAATTTCACTTTTTTTATTTTTAGAACATTTATTTACAAATATTCATTGTAAACATTGTGAATTGACATATGCAACTGAATAAGAAATAATTCTTGCTTTTTTAGGCACTCTGAGGTTGATAAGTGAAGAGCACATACTAGGTCATTATGCAGTGCCATGTGTTATGACAGAAGAAGCGAGAAGTCTGGCAAGTGGTGAGGTTTTAAAAAGGGGTGACAGGTGACCTGCTTATTGATCAGTAGGGACTTGTTAAATCATAAGAAAGACAGAAGAAATTGTCTTGTCCAAAACACAAAAGAATGATGTCATTGGGAAAACCTCGTAAGTTCAATGTGTTCAGAAAGTGCCAACGGAAGAGTAGTGGAAAATGAGCTTTCCTGAGGCAGAGGAGCAGAATATGAAACACAGGTCACTTCGGCAGAGGATTAGATGTTGTTCCACAGCTTACATATTTCTAAGAGGCCTAACCATCTGAGTGACATGACCTTACTTAAAATTTTTAAAAAGTGTTAAAAACGTTCCTCTAGAGAAAGAGGTGCAATGAAACTAAGAATGAAGAGCGGGAGAGAGAAACACTGACGATGGAGGAGGTGACAGAGAGAATGTTTTGAGGATGTGGCAAGTGAGAGATAGATTCAAGATATCTAGAATGCAGTGGATTAAAGACAAAAGGACTATAAGATGAATTCTGGAGATGTCGCTTCACCAAGGGGACATTTTAGGGTTTCATGAATAATACGGGGGGAGGTCTGTTGATTCTACCACCAAAGATTTTTGCAAATTTTTAGATCAAAGAGGAAATATCTATTGATTTTTACCGTTAGAAAATCTTTACCAGTGTCCCTCTCTCAAATCCATAATGTGGCTTTAATTGGGAAATTTAATTCCCTCTCTTCTCTCTTTATTGAACTAAAATTTTAAAAAACCCAAATTTTATAAACATCATCCTCTGAAATCCTTGTCCTCCTTCCATTTAAATATATCAGGTAGTTCTCCAACATGACTAATTTTGTTTCTGTTTCCTTTGCCAATATTGTTTGGCTTTCATGCAATACAAATTCTTTCATTGCTTTAAACATGTTATTAGTTCAAATATTTTTGACTTGAGATGCAAAAGCAATGGTTTCCACTGGAATTTTCTGTAGGTTTCTTCAGGCTTATGCAATGGAAGGTTCATGTGTATACTTCTGTGAGGTCTATATGGTATTTCTAAGTTATAAGAACAGCTGAAAATGAGGTGTAACAAGGATCCCAAGCAGCAGGCCATATGAGAAGCCTATTTTGAGATGTCATGGGCACAGAAAATAAGCAGAGTATGGGAAATCTCTAGGACAGATGCTCTGAATTGTAGGCATTGATTTGCAAATGATTGCTTCTTAAATTGGCAACTCCATGTAGCCATAATGATTTAACACCCACATCTGATGTTATTTATTTAATTACGGTTAATTATTTGACAAAGGAACAGTAGGGAGATTTGTTAGTCTTTACATAAAATATTTAGCTAAATTGAAATAGAAATAAGTATGCCATCATTTGCCAGAATAAAGTGAAGAGGACTTCTGATTATCAGTTCTGATTATTAGTTTTGAGTTGGGATGTCTACTTTCAGAAAGCATTCTATGATCATTTTTGTTAAATCTAAATTGCCACGAGGGCCAGCAAGAAAAACTCAAAATGGTCAAATTTGATCACAACCAGGCCTCATCTGTATACACTGAAATTGATTTTCAGGAATATTTATATCTATTTCAGGAGTATGAACAGAACGAGAAATTACACTATGTTGAATGAGTAGATTATAAATTCAGAACATATTAGAAAAAATGCAAATGAGTAGAGTCATGCAAATCATACCTATTTTTCTGGGGATATATTCTGAAAAATGTATTAGTAGATGATTCTGTCATTGTGCAAACATCATAGAGTATACTTACATAAACCTGGACACTATACCTTACTCACACCTAGGCTATATGTTATTTACTTCACATACATGATCTGTTATTGATTGAAACATTAAGACATGTGCATTTTTGCATTTATTTGTAATGTTTTTATTTCTAACCTGTCCTGAATTTATAATCTACCCCTTTAATAAAAAAAATAAATTTTAATTGTTTATATTCCTGAAATATATAAATATTCCTGAACAGTAACAATACCAATTGACTCTGATTCCTTACTTTGTTTATTCTTAGAACATTATTATATACTACATCCATGAATAAATAATTATTGAGCATGTATTGTTTAAGTCATTGTGTAACAATTTATTATGGGAAGTTAGGTGCAGTTTCCTAAGATGTAATACAGTGATGGCCTTCTAATACCATAATTACTATGCTTTTTATGTATGTAAGCTCATATGAACTCTCATGCAAACCTAGAGTTCAGTATTTTACTAATTATTAAAATAAAAATATTTACCTAGGAATAATTCCATCTCAGTATTGGTTGATGACAAAAATCAATCTTAGATCATAAAGATATTTGGAATATATGATATTTAATTTCTAAGATTATATAATAAGTCAATGTTTATTGGCTTGGTGAAGAACTATGATGCAGAAAACAAATAGTTGAAAGATTATTTGGATGTGTTGAATTTAGTTACTCTATGATATTGGTATTTAGTGAGGTACTGATTTATCTTAAGATATTCTCTCTAAACCAAAACACAATGTAAATGAACATTTCTCTTCCATGATGTTTTATGGAAGGAATTTCTACTTCACCATAATCACTTTTGCCCACCTGATAATACTTTTGACCCTGGTTTGAGAATCTTTTACTTGAATTTGGCCTCTTAAATAAGATAACTCTGGCCCTGTTTGTGGTTTTGCGGGGCAGAGGTGCCCAGCCAATGCTCAGTGCAATATTATGTGTAGAAAAGGAAACATGCCAATTTAAAGATGAAAGAATTTCCTGTGTTTCATTTCTCAAAGCAGTCAAGATTGTTGAGTTGCTCCCTTATGAACAGAAAAATATTCTAACCTGGAAAGTAATTCATTTGAAAGAATTTTCCTCCATGGTGAAAAACCTATGAAAATAGCTCCCGTGTACTATAATATACAAGGTGAAAGTCGATATCCTATATCTTTAAGGAATATTTTCTTCATACAATGAAAGTCTCTGGAGTCTCAATAATTAAAACTACCCAGTAATACTGGCAAAGTGGATGTAGGTTGAGATTTTTCCACCATATAAGTATTGGCTAAGTTTTATTGCCTGAGAGAAAGTAATTTTTCATTAGTGAGGTTTTGTACATTTATTATGCGCCAGTTCTAACCATTTATTTTTGTTTCACAAAGTTTTGATTTTTCCTCGTATAATTAAATTCAGGTTTTTGTTGGTTGGAGTTGGTTTCTTGGAAATTTTTATCTTCAAAATTATTCCTGCAAATAACCTCTAAGTGGTCCGGTTTTTGCATCAGAAGGAACATACAATTTAGATGGGACTGGACAGATGAGACACTGTTGCTGACAAAATCACTTTCATCGTGTTGTACCCATACTTAAGACCTAGGATGTCTTATCTCAAAGGATACTAATTCATTTGTCATTGGTTATTTTCATCACAGGCACTTTATGACTTTTGTTTATCTCTTGGTGAGTAATCTATCTGCCTGTTAACATTTATCCAAAATTATGTTTTTCTTTCTGAACTTTTCACATGACCTTTATATTTCAAAACTCTCATCTGTTTTCTGACCATTCAAATCTTATATTTCTTTTAAGCCCCTCTTGAAGCAGATCTCATAGATAGAACTTTAATATACAAATCCTGCCCAAGGAGGCTCTTTGTGTACCATTACTTTAAATACATTTAATAATTTTTCTATCTATCTATCTATCTATCTATCTATCTATCTATCTATATCTATCTATCTGGTCTATCTGTAGCTATTCATCATCTACCTGTTCTAAGCATAAATACCTACACTTTTGAATCCTTCTGCTTGGATTATAATCTCATAATTTTTGTTTCTTGAATGGTACAAGCCTAAACTATAATACCAACTAGTATAGAGAAATTTACGCAAATATTAAGTTGTAAGAGATAAGTTATTTTTTTGATTAGAAAGCTCCCAAACTTTTAATTCAATATTTTTCTTGGGAAATTCTTCAAAGAAATGATGTCTGAACTAATTCTTGAAATTCAGTTGGATACCTGATTAAAGGAGAATGTATTGTAAGTTGGGGAATGGCATGAGAAAAGTCATAGAGATAATAAAGAGCAAAGTATACTGTATTTGGACCAGCAAGAGCAGTTTAATTGAATAGCATCTACAAAATAGCCATTTAAATGTTACCTGTCAGCCCTATTATTCTATTTATACTCTCTTTCTTATAAGCTTTGGTTTTATGGAGTAGAAAAAATATAGCCAAGATAATACGTGTAACAAAAAAATTTGACCAGAACTACTCTGAGAAATGTGAACAAGCAGATAGTTTTGGCTCAAAAAGCCTGACCATCTTTATGAATCTTCTGGCTCAGTGTATTAATTTTTTCCTATATTTAGCAATTATTTAAATATTGCATTGAGTTTTGTGCTTAATAGATTTAATGCTATATATATTTTAAGCCTACTCTAAAAATTATTATTCATTTAACAGAAGCAAACAATCTTAGTCTTTCTAATGTTTGCCATAAATGCTATCACAAAAGCATCCTAATATAGGTCATTTTATTTATTTATTTATTTATTTATTTATTTATTTATTTATTTGGGTACCAGGAGTCGAACTCAGGAATTTGTGCTTACCAGCAGGTGCTTGTGCCGCTGAGTGATATCACCGGCCCTTTTTTTCTTGTATGTGGGTACTGGGAGTCGAACTCAGGATCTCGTGCTTGCCAGGCAGGCACTTCTGCCCCGGAGCGAGATCACCAGTCCTGGGTCATTTATTATACAAACTACTATTAATTTTCTAAAATGTTTCACTCTGAAAATGAAACATGACAGATGAAAACATGACAGGAGAAGTTTTTGTTTAACCAGTCTCATACATCTTAACCACTCTTTTCTTTTAGGTTAATATCTAACTTCTAAACTTAAGTGATTTAAAAAAAAAAGTTTTGTTATCCAGCATGGACGATGTATCTAAAACTTGACTTAGTAAAATTGTCGTACATGTTTTATATGTTCTTTGGCCTATTAGTCTGATTTTCAATCTGTATATATGATAATTAACTTTATAAGGTCTTAAAAATAAATGAACCCAATGCTGGAAAAATAAAAAAGGAGGTAGAGGGAGGGGAAAAAAAGAATTAAAATTTGTTATCTACCAATTCCCTATAATGAATGTAAAAATTATGTATCATAAAACATGTATTAATAAAAGTAAAAAAAAACACAAAAAACTGATTTTCAATTTTTAACATGGTGTTAATCTAAGACAGTCCTCATTATTTATCATCCTTTCATTTAACAAAGAGATATTGAGGGCCCACTAAATGTGATAGTCATTGATCTGAATACTTTTCATATATTTGTGTACCAGATATGTAATACTGCCTTGGTGAACTTATATTATTACAGTTTTGTATGATGGAAGGGGAATAAAATTATTAAAAACTTGACCTCAGAAATTTGACAGAATTGTGTTCAAATTCTAGCCCTAATATTAGATTAATTTACCTTTATCCCTATTTTTCAGTTTCTCTATCAGTAAGTTCGATGTAATTATATCCTCATATTAGGCTTTGTTTTGGGAGGTAAGGGGTTCATGCTTTTTAAGAGAGTAATGCTAATAGTATTTAATAAGTACAGTTTATGTCACTTAAAACATTAAGGTGTTATTTATATCATAGTCTTAAAATAACATTTCATGAAAATTAGAAAAGCAGGAAGCTTCATTTAATATACCAACCATACACATTCACTTGGCATTATGAATATTTTACAACAGGTAATACTTTTAGCAGTCTTCAAAATCAGAAAAGTAGTTCATTGTTGGTTATTTCCATAGTTATAAAATGCAGTTTTCGGGCTGGTGAGATGGCTCAGCAGCATAAGCGCCTGCCTGGCAAGCGCAAGGGCGCGAGTTCGACTCCTGGAACCCACATACGAAAAAAGGGCCGGTGATATCGTTCAGCGGCACGGGCGCCTGCTGGTGCGCGAGGTCCTGAGGTTGACCCCGGTACCCACAAAAAAATAAAAATAAAAAAAAAAAATGCAGTTTTCATTACCCAGAGCTTTAACTGCTCTCTGATTATCAAAATGTAAAGTTACTTTACTTTTCCCACATTCAGGTCATTTATTGCCTGGTTGAATGCATCTTTTCATTGTATTTCTCTTTTCTTAATTGTATTTTTGTTCATGCCCATGTTCAGCACTTAATGATTACATTCATCATGGGAGTAGGTACATATACATAGCACATTAATTCTTTTCTCCATCCCTTAACCCCCATTTAATATGATGTTGTCAGTGGGTTCACACTTAGGTATCCTTGTATATCTATTTTCTTCAGGGTTTATATCTTGAATGGATGTTTGAGTTTGTCAAAAGCTTTCTCTGCATCTATTGAGATAATCATGTGCTTTTTGTCTTCACTTCTGTTTACTTTGTGTATTATTACATTTATTGATTTGCATATGTTGAACCATTTTTGCATCTCTAGGATGAAGCCTACTTGGCCATGGTAGTCAAAAGGTCAAAATCACCTTTTGGATGATTTTGTTACATTCTGTTTACCAGTATCTTGTTGAGAATTTTTGGGTCTATGTTCATAAGAGATTGGCCTAAAAAAGATTCTCTTTTTTAGTTGGGTCTTTCTCTGGTTTAGGAACCAGGGTAATGCTAGTTTTCAGGAATGACTTTGGGAGTACATCCTCCTTTTTAATTTCATTAAAGAGTTTGAGGAAAACTGAAGTTGGATCTTCCTTGAAGTTGTTATAGAACTGAGTAGTAAATCCATCAGGTCCTGGGTTTTTCTTAGGTGGTAGGTTTTTTATTACTGCTTCAATTTAATTGCCTGTTTTTGGGTTGTTAGAGATTTTTATATGTTCTTGGTTCAGTTTTGGTAATTCATATATATTTAAGAATATATCCATTTCTTCTGGATTCTCCAATTTACAGTTGAATGTATCAAGTGATAGTTTACTGGTCTGAAAAACGTTTCCAAAGTATCCAGTGTGTACCAAAGAAGACAATTATCTACAGATTCTGAAAAATATATGAACTCTGTGATTCACTCTTTTTAGTATTTTTTATTTCTAAATTCCATTAGGCTGCACCTAAATCAAAGGATAACATTTATCTAAACAGCTGTTCATCTGAATTTTTGGCAGTAAGTGGACGTGGTTCACTTATTGATTCATGCATTGTTTTGCTCATTTATTTGCTCATTCATGAGTTTTTATGGTATATTAAAATCTATAATAGAAGTAGAAGATTTACTATGGAGTTGACATGGAGAGATGTGTAATGAGCACAGCAACTAGAAAATAAGGCTGTTCACGCAATGCAGCAAAAGCAAAGGCTTCTCGAAGTCAAGAGTTGAAAAAAAATTGTGTTCATTGGCTAAGAAGCAGTCAGGCATTAAAGATTTGGTACGTAATTGACCTTTATTTTGAGATATTCTATAGTAGGAGTATTTTGTCCTTTCTGAGCAATATTCCTTTCTTTTAGGTAATGCAAATTAAAGAAAAAATATCTCAAATAATGTTTATTCTTTAAGCACTCTTTCTTAAAGTTAGTAGAAAGTGGCAAATTTTTCTTTGTATGTTTAAATTTACAGTGGTTAAAACTTTCTTTTCCTTGACTTCTATTTTTTTCCCCACCTTTACCAGATGGAAAATATGTCCGGAATAAAACACATTTGTGTATACATTGAAAATCACTTAAATAGGGATGTACAATTTTCTCTCAAGCTATGTGGGCCTTAAAATGAGGATGTGAGAGAAGCAACTGGTCTATATAAAAGTGTCTGATCCTTGGGTGGTTTGTGGTTAGTGTTGTTTTTAAGAACTAATTTTGGCTTCTGTGGTGTATTGACCTCCATATGGAATCAAAGCAAATGTTTTCATTCTCTGGGATACTGGGTCAAGGATGAAAGGTTTTGCTTTCTTGCAGTAACAGATCCCTTTTTCTATATGTTCACATGACGCTTGGAAGCCTTCTCTTTATTTGAGGCAAACTTTCTTTCTTTGAACAAGTATTCTGTAATTTGTGAAGATAACTTTCAAGTTCATCACAAATCACAGTGAGCAATTGTCTTCTTATTATAATTTTAAGGGTGTAAATTGTTTTCCGTGTACAAGGAGCTTATGGCACTGGCCTTTAACATTTCGGTTAGGTTATGTTTTCCAGAAAGATACTACTAACATTCACTCTGGTTTAAACCATGATCAGCTTGAATGCAGGTTAATTTATTGGAATATCTAGAAATGTGGATGCACACATTTTTACACTGTAGAGGAAGGGAGAAGTTGAGGAGTATTGTGCTTTACTATTTGGATGATGGAAAATAGCCAGGCATTATTTTCAGAGGCAGCTGTATAGATGCCTTGCAGAGGGGAAGAAGGCTGAAAATGGGGAAAAGTAGATGGTTAAAAATGAGAATTCCCCCAAAAGCTACACTTATAAAAAATATAACCAAGGATTCCTCTAATTAGAATGAAACCCTTTCTGAAATTTTTCTGTTGAGACTGACGGTATATCTGGCTTACTGAGACATAATCTGCTGAGGTATGGTGGGGATTCTGAGGGTTAAGACACGGCAGTAGGGGTGCATTATGTAAAGCTGGAGTAGCACAAATGATTTAATATCTTAATATTCTCATAAACGAAAACGTGGAACTCCTTTTAGAATTTCAAAAAGGCTGGCTCTTCCTCAAAGTGTGATCTGTTATTTATAGCCTAGGTCTGGTGTTCACTAAGATAAACACCTGGCCTATATTGCTTTGTTCTCCTTGATGGAAAGTGCTGGGCTCATGTGATAGCCTCAACTAGTTTCATGTACTCTTTGCCTTGCATGTGTAACTTTTCCCCATTCTGAGTACTTCCCATGCGTGCCTCTACCAATGTGTCCCATCTTTTCTTAGACCTACTCTTGCTTTTCCCCGTAATTGTGAGCAAATGGAATTATGTATTGAGATTGTAGAATAGTCTCTGATACATAGGAAAGGTATCACGTATATATAGGAGCTTGTTTCCAATACTTTGAATAAAAGCTACATCACTGCTAAGATCAGTGCCTCAAGACATACCTTTAGTCTACATAACCAAACACAGATTATGTTTGCACCTAGAAGAATTGGGTTTAGACAGAAAACTTGGGTTTTTAGCTATTTGCTTTCAAACAAACTGTTAAACAAGACTTTTGCCCTGAGTCCAAAAAATTGTTGCCAGTATCTTCAGTTTTTAAATACATTAGTCAGCTAATACAAAAGCATAAATACAACTGATTTTATACTTTCTCCAAGCAAACTATTTGTGTCATAAGCCTTTTGAGATTTTACTTAAAGCCTGCTTTTCTAGCCTGTTTTTTCACCTCCTTACATCTCTTATCTATCTTGAAGGACTAACTGCAATGACGATTGTAATGGCATTGAAACATCAGAATAAACTATGCTTTTGAAGTAAAACTGAATATCTGACTACAGTTATTATCACAAAAGTATACCTGACCCACTGGTATGCGATAGCACATATCTCATCACCATATTGTGTAAAGGGCTTGACTCCAATTCAGGAGTTTAAACTTTACCTACTGTACATTTACTTTTCAGTAATGTTAATTAGCTAATTTGTGAGACACAAATAAGCTATAATTAGCACAGTGCTTTGATATTTTATTTCTAACAACAGGAAGATGATTACCTTAAAAAATAATACAAGATTCAAATCTAAGTAAGGATCTAAATTACAGTCGTTGATTTGTGAAGAAAAATGAATTCAGTTAATCCCCATTTGCATGTGCCAATTAGTTAAGTATTAATCAATTTCCTATATAAATGGAAATGAGGATACCAGGATTCTTTGGTAAGATAATGTTTCTCATTAACACAAATACAACCTCCTGACATTTCATGAAAAAACCTTCCATTTTCCATTTCTCTTCTTTGGAAAACCTACTGGTTTATTTTCAATAGTTCTGGAATCTATATATCCTAACATTTGTAGAACTATTATCAAAATTTCTTTTAGAATTTAATAATAAAACTTGGTATTAAGCAGAACTTAGAATATACATTAATTTTATTTGTTTAAAGAATTTCAAATGTCAAAATTTGCTTTCATACTGTATTTTACATTATAGATAAGTGGAATGAGATATGCTCTTTTTATATTTGGAAAGGTATTTAGTGTTTATAAAAGCAAAGGTATAGAAATTTCAATATAAAACATAAAGGACTCATTTTTTAAGAAAGTACTTTTATAGAACTTTTAGCTTTGGATCAATTTTGCACAATTCAGAACTGACAGAGATGTGAGGTTTATAGAAGGATGAATACACCAGTCTCCTCTGTACTTTAAAGTTAGTACTGTAGGGTGTATTCACTCCATGGGCATCATCATATTGGTATGTCACTAACATCCAGTTAAAATTAGATTAGGGTGGGAAGTGAGAAAGTAAAATAAGACTAGAAAGGGCCTCTGAAATGTGGTTAATATGAGAAATACCAAAATGAATAGACTAGTGGTCTTTTCACATAATTATGAAGTTTATTTTTACATGCTTTTAAATATTAGCTAACTGATAAAATAAGAAAATTTCAGTTTCTTGATTATTCACTAGATCTTTTAAATCTACCATTTATGAAAGATGGTATCAGTGTGATTTTATAAGTTTTTTGACCGAATCACAAACTTATAATAATATAGATTGCAGGAATATCTAATATTCATAATGCATTTTCTTTTTATTTATTTAACAAAATGAACAAACAAACAAATAAAAACTACCCACAATCTGCAGACATAAATGTAATTAAAGTAATAAGGGAGGGGCCTCCTTTTACCACTTCTTAAGATCTAAATCCCCAGAGGTACCTAGACTGTATATTACACTGCCAATCATTGAATTTTTTCTTGCTTATATTAAAAAATTTGCATATACAAATTGCACATTTCCAAAAAAGAAATCATATCAATAAATACAGTTACACTGATAATTTGCTTAGTTATTTCTTTATGAGTATATATTTAAGCATTTCTTTTTGTTTGTTGTTTTTTCCATTACAATTAGTACTTCAGTAGAAATCCTAGTACAGAAGCTTATTTCCTAGTGTGTTTCTTTCTTTTCGTTTGTTTGGTTGCTTATACCTCTGTCCAAAAGATCGACTTCTTTTAGTTTCAGAAACAGTTGGTGAGAAGGCTCATTTCCTTGCATCTCCATGATCTCTGATTATTTCCATTACTCTCAGGTTTTGTCTATCATATGGTAACGATATTTATATTTTTTGAAGTATGAGACAGAGGATCTTTCAACTGCTTGTATATTGTCCATTTGTGTTTCCTGTTCTTTGACTTCATTATTTCTCATGGTGTTTTTTGTTTTAATTTTAAAGAGAAAAAATAGAACAAAATTTCAAAACAAGATAATAGGAGGGTAAAAATGGTTAATACATTGCATATTGTTATCTTTAAATTAGTTACTCAGAGTACAAGATATTGGCATTTAATTGTCCAAAGAATATTATCATGAACCTTTCTTTTCAATGAACTAAGAGAAATTAGTAGTATAACTATCTTAACTATCATATATATATATATATATATATATATATATCTATATCTATATATATATATCTTTTTGCTTTTCCCATCCTTCTTTCCTCCATTCCCCCATCCCAGTTTCTCCTTCCTTTTGAAGAGTTTCTTCCTGTTTTACAATATCTATTGTACATTTTGGATCTTATTTACTCTTTCAGCTTCTCACACTAGGGAGACAATACAATGTTTACACATGTGCATCTGGTTTATTTCACTTATGAGTACAGTCTCGAGTTGCATCCATTTACCTATAAAAGTCACCAGTTTATCCTTCTTTATGGCTGAGTAGTACTCCATTGTATAAAAAGATCACATCTTTTTACCCATTCCTTGGTTGATGGGAATTTGGGTTGTTTCCAAGATCTAGCTATTACACATTGTGCTGCTATAAACATGGGTGCACATATATTGCTGTGGTACGATGTTTTTAATTCTTCTGAGAAGATACCCAGAAGGGGAATAGCTGGGTCAAATGGGACCTCCAATCCTAGTTTTTTGAGGAATCTCCACACTGATTTCCACAGTGGTTGCACCAGTCTACACTCCCAGCAACAGTAGAGAAGTGTTCCTTTTTCCCCACAGCCCCTCCAGCATTTGTTATTGGTTGATTTCTTGATGATAGCCATTCTACCTGGGGTGCGATGGAATCTCAGTGTTGTTTTAATTTGCATCTCTCAAATGACCAGTGATGTTGAACATTTTTTCATATATTTATTTGCTGTTTGTATTTCTTCATCTGAGAAGTGTGTATTCATCTCAGATACCCACTTTTGGATTGGGTCTTTAAATTTGGGAGGTCTGATTTTTTTGAGTTCTTTATATGTTCTCGATAGTAATCCTTTGCTGGTAGAACAGCTGGCAAAATTTTTTTTCACACATTGTGGGTTGTCTCTTCACTCTGTTGGTGGTTTCTCTTGCTGTGCCAAAGCTTTTTTCCCATGCTGTTTTGAAAACACACAACGTTGTATAATCAGTAAATTTTTGGTAAATAGAAGTCCTAAAATTCAGAATAATTTTTTAATGTTTAATATAGATGGTTTTCTTTGTCATATGATAAATCAATCAAACTCTCTTAATACTCTATCTTCCTCTTTGGCTTCAGTATCTAAGCTTGTTCCTCATTGGCTAGGATCCAAAACCAATTGATTCATGGCATGACCTATTAGCCAGAAGGAAATAATTGAAAATATTTGCATCTGATGAGAGAGTATTTTGTATATTAATGGGTAAAGACCACTCCATGCTGATCCATGGTATCTAGAATTACGCTTACTCAAAGGCTTTCAAACTAGGACTATTAATGTTCCTAAGAAAACAGTCACACTAACTGCAAATTACTCCCCCAAATTTTCTGAGTGCAGCTGTGTAAAGGGGGTCAGCCTGGGCATATGCATAAAAACACAGGTACAGAGAGGCTAAGTGTCCCTAATGTGAAAACTGAAGTATGAAAATCTGAGACTACTTGAGTGCTAACAGGATACCTCAAGAGGATATTTCACATCATAAAACAAATTTTCATGTGCAAAACTATTAAAATTATTAAATATAATTACAGGCTCTGTGTAAAACATACATATCCAAGATAAACAAATTTTATGTTTAGCATTGAGTCTCATTCTCAAGATATCTCATTATATACATGAATATATTTCAAACATCAAAATAAAAGAAAATTCTGAAAATAAATATAACAAAATGTGTGTCATAACGTTACCACAGAAAACTATGTTGTTGAGAGAAATTAAACAATATCTAAATTAAAAAAGTAGATATTACATTATTAGTTTTACGTACAAAGTATTAATGGTGATGAGAGTCATATATGTATCTCATACTTCAATCAAATCTTAATATATGTTTGGGTTCTCTATAGTATGGAGTTTTATATATGTCATAGCAACAGTACCATGTAATGTGACAAGCATATTCAATAAAATTGAAATAGTGGTACTTTCTTAAGGGGATTTCTTTAAGAATTTGTAAATTATTTTTGGTCATACTTTAGAATATCAATGTTTGAAAAAATAATCATCTTTAGGAATAACTTAGACTTAGTTAATTTTGTTTTTTAAGTGATTTTTATAGCTTTCTAGTAGTTGATATTTTCTCAAATATGATTAATGAGAAACTGCAAATTTCAATAAATTATCTTTTAAATTCACATGGAATTTGAGATTACTAAAATGTTATATACTTAAAATGGAAAATATTAGGCAAAATTCATTTATATAGCTCTTTGAAAATGGTGTAGGTTGTTAAGGAAGTATGGGCTTGACAATGGTCATACATTGTTCTTGGCACTGGGGAGGTCGATCTGATCTTATCTTAATATATTAACTTGCACTGCTTTCTTCGTATCATACACACAGAGTCAACTCCTTGCACTGGCCATTTAGTTGGAACTTAATGATATTTAAACTTTGTAAAGTTTTTCATTGTCATAAACCACTTTATTTAATTCCTTCATCTCAGAAATGGGGTTCCTACCACCTTCCTGACATCAGAGTGACTGATGATTAATTATTTAATGTTTGCAAAGTGCTTTGAGGATGTAAAGTGCTAAATAAGTGTTAAGCACAGTTAAGTATCACAGTCAATCAACATAATGTTTTATTGTACAGAATCTCTTGTGACTTCAAATGCAGTAGACTAATTTAGTTAAGTAAAAGTTATGAAATTAGAACCAAATCACAAAATAAGCCAAACTTTTATAAATTAAAAAGATCCAAAAGGAATCAGAGTTATGCAGATTTATGTATTTGTTATTTTAGTTAGTATATATGATTAATTTTACTTATAATTAAAAAAGAGAAAACTTTTGAATTTCAGTTTCACTTTAATTTTATGTATTAAAACTACTCCTGCAATAGCCTATGCTGTAGTCTCCTTAGCTGTCAGCAATTCTGAATATGGCATTTAATTCTCACAAGTGTCTCTTTCAAAAATATCCGAAGACTGGAGCTGTGATTAACTTATCCCTTATCTTCATCAAATCTAATAAATGACTTTGCATTAATAAAAGCGACATCAATTTTATAATATGGATTTTGGGTAATTAAAGAAAACTTCATGTAAAGCAGAAATAGTCTACAAATGAGCATAAGAGCCCTGGATTGTCCAGATATATTGACTCTAGGGCCAGATGTACAGACTAATGAAAAAAGTAAGAAACATAAATTCTTTTTCATTTATTTATATCCTAGAAGATGCTCATATTTTTTGTGCAGAAATCACACATTACATCGTTTATTGATGTATTTTTAATATAAAAATCAGTAAGTGATAATAAGATCATGACTGACATTAAATTTTGTTAAATTATTCTTGAAAATACAGATAATCTAAGTACATAAGAATATATTCATTCTTTGATGCAGCATGTAGTTTTATTCTTTGGGGAAAGTTTAGGTACATCGCAAGCAGAATGAGAGGGTATTTATGCGTCATAGACAGTGTTCTCTTGCTTTGCCTTTATAGACTTAAGGAAATTCCTTCTCTGTGTTGACATCAGTACTTGCCTGAGAATAATCTGTAGAATAGCAAAGGATTCAATTAGCTAACTGACTTTGCAAAAACAAACCACATTTTAAAAAATATACAGATCCCAGAATCCTCACTGATTCTGGGAAATTATTTTCCTGGGTTTCAAAAGACCATCTAGTATAATCTTAGGGAGGAGAACACTGAGTTTCAACATATTCCTGTAAAGTGCCTGGTGTGGGTGACTGGGGTGGGGAGTCGGGTGGGGGTGTGTGTGTGGGGACAGGGGTGGGGAGACACTGCTCGGTCCAGTATTCTTGCCCTGGTCATCTCTCCACCATCTTTGTGGCTTTGGGGCTGAGCACAGGTTTTGGAATTAAGCAGACTAGATCTAGGGCCGACTTCTGGATTTTTATTTGTGTGACTTTGAGCACATAATTTTTCTGAATCCTAGTTTCTGTTCCTAGGAACTGGAGAAATAATGACTGCTTGTCTAGGTTACTGTAAAAATTACAGGTAATGTACATATAAGTATCTGGGGCAGAGCCAATATATAGTCGAGAGTTCAAGAGTTGAATGAGAAATAATAAAATTAGCCTATGGATCTTCTTCGCATATTTATCTCAATTAGAACATAATAATTGTTCCCTTTCTACATTGTATTAGTTATATTAGTATAGTAGCTTACACTAAACAACCGTCTACATTTATTAATTTCACAACAACTCTTAGTTTTTTTTATATTTTGTAAACTAAGAAACTGATACTCAGAGAGATTAATACCTGTGTGAACACAATGAAGACTCATAGAAACTAAGTAATCAAACCCTAACGTGTCTTCCCTCCGGCCCCTTACACGATTGCTGCTTGCTCACATGATTTATAAATTGTTCTCTGTTGAAACAATCCTATGTAGTATGAGCAGGAGAAATCTCCCTAAAAGGGAAGAGTACAAAAAAATATGAGGGCATGAAATGGAAAAAGAAATATGTAATAGTAAAAAAATACAAAATGTTGTGTGATAACTAGTGCTATCAGTGCATTCTTTTGTATTACTTGCAGGATTTAAAAGAATACACTTGTTTCTTTTGTATAAAATTAATTCCAAAATAGTTTACATTTTTTTTAGTCTTAGTGCATTATTAGTTATACCAGGTCAGTTTACATAATATCCTCTCTTTGTCACCAATTTTACTGACTAAAATAAACTCAGCATAGTATCTGTTACTGACATAGCATCATTTGTCTCTGATGAATGTACATTATGTCCTCTGCTGTGGCTGTGACTTTATCCACGGTTCCTTGGGGAACCAGAGTATATCACTTACAGTGCTTGGTGAGCTCACAGAGCTATGTATAATGCGTAATGCAACCATTAATAGTTTAAATATTTATAACCATATTTAATAGCTATATATCACTGGTACAATAAAAATAATGCATATGGAAAGAAAGCAGTTTCTCAAAAACAATGCCGATTTCTTTACCTTTAAAAAATGCACTTAGGAGGAAAATTTGATTAGTATTTGTACAAAACTCAAGAAAAATGTGTCCTAGGATTTCTATAGCATATCTTTATAGCATTTTTGCTTTCATGAATGTTATATATATTTTTGGAGTTTTACTGTTCTTACCATCCTGTTTCTCTGTGTCCAGTTAGTTTGTGTTAGCTCAGTTTATCTAACAAACACCTCAAAGTGATCCTATACAAACCTGAACATCTGTCCTCCACCCAAACCTGTTCTACAAGGAACGGTCCCTCCTGTAGTGATTACCCATTGGTAACAAAAGGGTTAAAATCCTCAACAGCAAAATTCCTCCATTAAATCAGTCATGCTCAGCACATACTAAGCAGTCGTGGTGTACTTACACCAACCAAAACCACCATGAAATAAAAATAAATCCCCCATGAGAAGGAGCCTTCTGTAAGGCCATAGTAAGTGGCCCTTTGAATTTGCAACTTTGATGTACAACTTTAGTTACAATGCAGGTGTTCCTAACAGATTAACAAGGAACAGGATGTCCTGGAAAATATATTTCTGCGATATTTACATTTACTAACTGAGACTATTTTTCACATCTTCAATCCCTTATAGATACCTTAAACTCTAACCCTGACAGCATGTTCTTTTGGAATTAACCCGCTCCTCTCTTGCAGTGTACCAATAAACTCTTAACTTTACCGTATCCCTTGATCGTCGGTAAAAAGTGTTACTGCTCGAGTCCCCGGCCTCTGCTCCTCGGAGTCGTCCTTCAAGTCTCCTTTACTCCCCTTCTTGCTCTCAGGGTGCTCTTATTTGTAACATGTTCATCAATGTAAATATCTCACAGAATCAGTTTGCAGATGCCCTGAAGCTTAGAAATTTTATGGATTTTATATTAAGAACCCCAATCTGAAGCCCCTTCCAAGTTTAGAATCATATTATGCTTTAAAGATTTCATTGTAAAATTATATAAAATGATAGTCCTCTTTCCAGCAAATAAATGATGCTTAAACAGTTGGCCCCTTTAATGGATAGAAAATAATACCTTAATCGGACTTGCGTTCTCCTGCAGTACTGGTAGTGTGAAATCATACATGGAAAGCAGGAGTTGAGTTGGAATTTAAGAGTTGAGCAAGGGGCCTCATGTCTGCCTGAACTGATTTTAGACAAATTATATATTTGCTGTTACAGTTTAGATCTAAAATGTACCCCCCAAATCTCATGTGTTTGGAAGGTGATTGGATCACTGGGGTGCTGTCCTTATCAGTAGATTCATCTATTGATGAGTTCAGTAGCTAAATATGCTATTAGGAGGTGGGGCTTGGTTGCAAGTTGGTGACTGGGGGAGTGACTTGGAAGGGTGTATTCTTGTCCCCCACATTCTCTCTCTCTCTCTCTCCCTGTTTCCTAGCTGCCATAGGATGAACAGCTTCCCTCCGCCATGCTCTTTTACCATGCTATTTGCCTTGCAGCCATCCAATCATGGACTAAACCATGAGACAAATAAACCTCTCCTCTTCTGTCAGGTGTTTGGTCAGAGTGACAGGAAAGTGACTAAGACATTCACAGTATGATCATTAGGTTTTTTACACTACTTTAAAATTGCATTATTCAAAGAATGTCATGTACAAGGCAGCTAAGTAAGAAACATGACCAACTTGAGGTTTTACTTATTTTTTGTAAGTTAATCAACAGTGATCAATTTAATTTTCAAGTTACAACTAGAAAATGCACTCATCATAAAAATGCCATTGAATCTGAAAGGCTGTTGCTTAAGTTTATAACATGTTCTTAATCTTAGAATTATAATGCAGTCTATTTTATTCCTTAGGGTTCTGCCTTTTATTTTAAGTTTTAAGCACTAATAAAAGATGTGGCTTTTACTTGGTCATGTGTCTTACATTCCCTTTGCAATATTCTTATGTCTTAAATTATGTTTTTATTTTAACCTTTTAATTTTTAATAGTTTATAAATGGTTATTCATCTTTTAAATTAATGTTTTCAGATTTAAAAAAACAAGTATAAAATTTCAGTGGAAGTATTGGCTACTAACTCTTTAAAATGGTACACTTAAACTTTACTTGCTATGAATAGAATATATTAAATTTAGGGTATTGGAGGTGCACTGACATGTTCCTAGAGAAAACTGGAAAGCTTCTGAAGAAATTTTAGTAATAATAAGTAAAATTTTGAATATAAGACATTTTGAATTCTAATTTTTAGAAGGGTTTTGGTTTATAAAGCAATTTTTTAAGAAGTCATATTGAGTTAGCAATTCTTAAGAAGCTAAATTATATATGTTTGCAACATCATTTTGAAGCATGAGCAGAATTTGAAGCATGTCAGAATTTGAAAATTTATAAAATAAATACAATATTATTTTATTATTAAAATGAAAGGTTTTCTTCTTGGTTAAAATAAAACTGATACGATTTTATATCTTATAGACTTTTAGAGATGGAAGAAATTTAATTTTATTTATCTATTTATGTTCTATTTTATTATTTTTAACAAAAAAACCCAAGAAAAATGATGATACAACATTCCAAACAAGATAATAGGAGAGTAACAAAGGTTAATACGTTGCGTATTGTTATCTTCAAAGTAGTTGGCTCAGATTACAAGCTGTAGGCATGAAAAATGCATCAAACAATATAAGCACAAATCATTCCTTTCAATGAACTAATAGAAATTAGTAGTATAATTATCTTAACTATCATATATATACATATATATATTTTTTTCCTTTTCCCTTCTTTCTTTTCTCCTTTCCCTCACCTCAGTTTCCCTTTCCTTTTGAACAGTTTCTTCCCATTTCACAATATCTATTGTACATTTTGGATCTTATTTACTCTTTCAATTTCTTACACTAGGGAGACAATACAATGTTTACACACGTGAGTCTGATTTAGAGTCATTTTCATCATAAATTAAGTACAATAAAGAACTGATTATGACTGGTCCATATTGGGTTATTAGTTAACATGCCTGTCACTGGTATAAACTACCAGGTACTCACACGGATAAAAGGTTTACTTGGCTCAGTTTCAAAGAGCTGCATAGACAAGTAGCTCTGAGGTAGGAACATTGAGGCAAAGGCGTGCGGTGGTGCAAAGTTGCTTCGGTCGTGGTGGAGGCGAGGCAGGGCAGGGGAACAGCTCCAGAGCAAAGGGGCCAGAGACCAGATGTAGATCTCAAGCTCATGTGTCCATGTCTCATGGCCCAGACACACCTGGAGGTGTGCTTTCCTAAATCCCTAGGTGGCTCTCCAGCCAATCAAGTTGACGATTAATATTAACTGCCCCATTTCAATTAAAAGTTCCAAAGTATCTTTTCATTGTAGATGTTTCTCAGATTGGAAGATGATTAAGAGGCAGAGGGAGGAAGGCGGGAAAATGGATGAAAAAATGAATTTAAACGTGTTATGTACATACACCAGCTCCACACAAAGAATGTAAATATTATGTACTGAAAACATATAGAAATAAAAATAAAAGACTTGAACAATATACTATACTACTTTCTGCTGGAGTTGTCCAATCTCCTGCTGAGGAACATTTAAACTTTTTTCCTGTATATGAGTAAATCCAAGAATACATCTTCCATATTTGTAAGGAGTAAAGGATACCCTATTTAACACATTTTAGAAAATCTGATAAAATATCACCAATTGAGAATTTGAATATAAATCACCTATAGTAAATAAAACCAGATTATATTATTTTAAAAAAATCAAGACAGTCATGATGCAGGCTTGTAATCTCAGCACCGGGGGAAGATGAGGCAGAAAAATCAAAAGTGTGAATTCAGCCCGGGCAACTTAGTGACTTAGTGAGATCCCATTTCAAAATATAAAAGGGAGTGAGGCTGGGTTGTAGCTCAGTGCAAAAGCTCTGGGTTCAATCCCCAGTGCTGCCCAAAAGAAAAAATTAGGTAGGGGCATGGTTAGACAAACTGTGTCACCCAGTGTGGCGGTCCATCCATGCCTAGTGCACTCCCCTTACTATCACTAGTGTAATTGAAAAGTTTCCTCTAAAAATCAATATGATGTTAAAGAAAAGAATCCAGGAAGAAACAGCATTCACATATTTAGTGTAATAGACTTCATCTTGAAGCATAAAAGCCTCTCAGTAACCAATGTTAAATTCCTAAAATAGACTGCATTATCTTCAACCATATTATATATTCCCACATGTCATAAAATGACTAAGGTTTCAACCAAATATCTTGTTATCTTTTGTAACAAAAGATGTTAGTCAGTGGTATCATTTTCCCAGTACTTTCTGAGAGAGATGCTAAATTTGATTCTTTTTAAAATGTAGCATAAAATAGATGAAAAATAGATTTTAGTTGTTGAAAATATAAGTTAGGGTTAAATTTTCCCTAATTTCAAGTGCCATATCCAAATGTAAAAGGACAGGTGTTATACTGACTAATATTGACTCATTAATTAAACGTATTTTGAGTCCCTTTTAGATTCTAGTTGTTCTGGATTACAACAATAAAAATAAAACCAAGATAAAAAACCTACTGTGGTAGGCAGCTTCTAAAATGATCCCCAATAATCTTGGATTCTTGGTCTTCACATTTTTACCCAATACCCTTCCCTGAGGTTTTGTTGGACCTAATGAATATAATATAGCAAAGGTAATGAGATGTCTCCTAAGATTAAGCTACCAAAAACTGTGAACAGAAAATGAGACTGTCAGCGGCCCTTTGTAGAGCTCTGTGTAGAAAGGAACTGACATTTCTGCCTACAGCCAGTGAGGATCATGTCAACAGCCACCTGAGAAAATGGAAGTATGTTTTCGAGGTTTCCTGACTGGATATATGAGTGGGGAAGTGGATCCTTCCTCAGCTGAGCTTTGGGCTGATGGCAACTTCTGCCGATACCTGGATTGCAGGTCACACTCAGTCAAAGGCACTCAGCTAAGCTGTACTTAGATTCCTGCTCCACAGAAACTGTGGGAGAATAGATTTTTATTATTTTAAGCTGCTGGGTTTGGTGAGTGATTTGATACACAACCATACAATGCACTTGTCATGATTTTTTTATATTCAAATATCTATATTTGACCTGAGGATGAAACATTTTGGTGTATGGTAGGTGTAAGAACTTGAGTCAACAGTGTGGTAGTTCCTCAAAAGATTAAACATAAAATTACCATGTGAGCCAACCATTCCACTTCTGGGTATATATCTACAGTACTTAAAACAAAGAATGTGTACATTTATCTTCACCACAGTGTTACTCACAATGGCTAAAAGTAGAAACAACCCAAGTGCCCATAGATGGATAAATGGATAAACAAAATGTGTTTTATACACATACAGACACACACAATGGAATATTTTTCAATCTTAAAAAATAAAAAGAATCTGTTATATGCTACAATGTGGATGAACATTGACAACTTTATGCAAAATGAAATAATCATACAAATGTCATAAGTCTATATATGATGGCCCTAGAGTAGTCAAATTCATATAGATAGAGAGTGGAATGGGTTTACCATCAGTAGGGGGGCAGGGAAAGTAAGGTCTTATTGTTAGATAGTTATAAAGTTTTGGTTTCAATAAATGAAAAGAGTTGAAAGATTGATAGTAATAGTAGTTGCACAACAATGTGAATGTATTTATATCACTTAATTGTACACTTAAAATCAATTAAAATGGCAAATTTCATGTTATGTATGTTTAACCACAGTTAAATCACACACACACACACACACACAGAGTGAAAGAGAGAGAATTAATGTAAACAAAAATCCTCACTTCACTCCCACACTCAGACCTTAAGTTCAGACAATTGAGTATATATAACTGAGTAAATTTCAAAGTTTGGGTATGCAGCAAAAACAGTCGAGTTGTAATATCAAGGCTCTTGGTGGTGATGAGAGGCATTGGCCATGCTTCACTATCCCAAAGAGACTTGCTTGAATGCACAAAGTAATCATAAAATCATATTCAGTAAAAAAGGAAATAGAAAAAAGAGCCTCCAAGTCAGTGTGAACAATATGGATATCAGATGACATAAAGTAATAGACAGCTGCAGAGTGTGTTGTCTGGGAAACATGACTAAGCTTTGATTGGTTACTGATGTGGTTGGGATATGGAAACCAAGATTCTTAAATTACCCTGGACCACATAATCAGAGTTGCTCACACGAATGGTATTTTTAGGGTTAGGCCTGCTCTGGGGCTTCACAGTTTTATCAATTTTGCCTAGGGACAGGTAGGATAACAGGTCAGGAGGATTTAGGATGACACAGAAAAAATACATTCAGACGTTTGTATGGATATCACTGAGTACATCTGTAAGGCCTTGGTTTTTGCACCCACAAGTAAGATTTCAAAGAAAAAAGCAACCAAAAGAGTACTAGGTTATTACATAGAGGTTTCTTGGGTTTTTCTCCTTCATGGAGATCTGGAATATGAATCTGCCTTTTTGGATTACAATGGAAACAAACTCAGGGACATTATATAACTCTCTGAGTCTTTTAACTCTTAAAAGACAGCTGACAAATGTCTTTTAAGTGCTAGTATCTCTTTTTCAGTCTCCTTTTTTAAATTCTAGTAATCTGAATAAAATGTGAAGGGAACTTAATATAATTGAAACGTCATATCATGACTCATTTTCAGGGTCCTTGGTGCCAAAGATTGTCTCATAGAATGGTAAACGTAGAGCACTGTGATGACAGAATAAGAAGAGCTTTCTGACGGTGCTTCCTGGCAGCTCTGTGGTGACTTGGGGACAGAGTGCTACACTGTCTGGAGGGATAGCAGAGAAGAAAAAAAAAACAAGGAGAAATCACAGTGGATATGGGACTACAGGGCAAGAGACACATTGTGCACTCTCTGCCAATGACCTGCCTCCTTTTATCACATTCTGGTGCTATTTATAACATTGAAAAGTGACATTTCAGTTATTATGTAAATGTTTGGCTTAGACCATATCAACATATTTGTGTAAGTGGGAACATTTAAATTTTCTGTTTTCATCATTTTAATATTGTTGGGTCATACAGGACATTGCAGCTGATTACAAGGATACACAGGAGCTACAGGACAAGAGGACCTGGAAAAGATGCAGAGAAGAGGGAATGTTGGACTCAGAGAAGCCTTCCTAGGACATGTCAGTGTTGAGTAGTCTTGAGTAGTTCTAGCCTGTGGAGAAACAGCAGAAGGCAAGAGAGCAGGGCACAAGCAGCTGACATTTTAAAATTGAGACACCCTTGGATATGGATAGGAGAAGAGCCTACATATATCAGGACAGAGTCCTGGGCCTTGTATGTCTGATAATAGTTTCCAATAATTTGTGAATTGTTCAAGCACCTCTATAAATGGAATGAATTATATGAATTATGGGATCATCTTTTCCTACATTCTCTGTGTCTCTTTGCACATACTTAGGGGTCAAATATAATTATTCAGAGAAAATTATCACCCCACCTCCTTCTTGTCTACCTCACTGTCCCCTCGGAGAATTAGAATTAGAAAGGCTAAACAAAAATGGTGAATTTATTTTTAAAAATTCAATTAAAATCAGCATAGAATTTATTTATTTATTTATTTATTTATTTATTTATTTATTTTTTGTGGGTACCAGGGGTCAAACTCAGGACCTTGTGCTTGCCAGGCAGGCACTCATGCTGCTGAGCTATCTCACTGGTCCCCAGCATAGAATTTAAAATAAATTATTGAAACACTTTTTTACCTGGGTAACAAAATTTATCATTGAGATTCCTAGTTTCCTATACTTCTCAAACCACAGGAAAATAAAAAATTGTTTTCTTTCTTTCTTCAGAATTTTAAATTGTTGCACTATTATATTCTTTCTTCATAAATATTAAATATGTGCTATTATTTTTATTTATTTTTGAAATACTAAATTAATGGTGGTATAGCAGCTATTTTATTTATTTACTGGATAACTAGGAAAGAAATACAAAAGCACTATTTTCTAGGTAATGGGAAAATAAATTCCACCTCTTTCCTAAGTGTATATGTAGATAAAGTATGGTATACTGTCTATTGAATTATTTCCTGTTATCATATTGAAAATAAGCTATTGTATTATAAAATGAAACATAAATTGGCGATTAATATACCATGAAAATTCTGTATCATAGTTGCAAAAGTAATAGAATCACCAAGGTAAAAGTAGCTTGAAATCTTATGAGGTTTTGTATCATGATGAGTCTTATCAAGACTAGTAACAGCTAAATATTTGAAATGATTTATAGGATTTTCTGTTCTTATTTTGGAACTGACTCCCAAGGATAATAAGGATAGAAAATCAGTTTGAAGAGAATACTCAAAAAGTCTTCCCTATGGTCCAGTAAAGGAATATTTTGCAAGATCAATGAGAAGGAATTAGAAATAAAATAGTAGCAAACAACAACAAAAATAAATAAAAATAAAATTCCAAGCGTATCTGAATTTATTTCAGACTGACATTTAGACTTTTATTTTTTAAGAAAATATATTTTCCTTTCTGGAAATCATGAATTAGTTAAGATTTCTGTTTTTTCCAACTTTTTATTATACATTCTTTAGGCAATGGATTTTTTGGAGGGTCCTATGTGCTTGTCAGTTGGCGTAAGTGACTTTTTATGGAGCTAACAGACCTAGGGAGGACACAGGCTGGAAAATAGTAAATTATCAACTGGAGAGAGCAATGAAGAAATTGCTATCAAAGGAACTGTTTCAATGGAATTTTATTGTGATGTTCTGAAGGAAAGAGAGAAGAGATTTTGGACCAAAACAATAAACATTTTTCATCAAATTTGGCTCTAAAAGTTGAAGATAGGACAGCTTGGGAAGATGGCGGAGTGGTGATCAGCAGAGGAAGAGCCTCTCTAGAGGCATGGGCCAGATGCTGGAATATAGCAACTCGAGAAAGACAAGAAGGAGGAAAGTGAGTCCCCTGGACCCAGGATGGATCTGAAGCACAATTTGAAGCCCACAGAGAGAGTTAAGAGAGAAACTTCAACAAAGAAGAAGGAGGTAGCCAATGGTGCCTTCTCCCTGGGTTGGGACTTGATGCTCTACAGAAGTGATTCAGACCTGCAGTCACAGGTGACTACCTGCAATCCCAGGGGCCTCCCTGGAGAGACACAGCAGTACAGGGGAGCAGCAGACATGAAGGACTGCACTGGCTGAAGGTGAGTGCTGAGGGCTCAGTTGTTCCATGCAAGAGAGCGATTGGCTGGGAACCATCTGGGGGTGGTGGTGGCTGAGCTTGGAACTCAGGGCAGCTGCCAGCTCCATCTATTTTTCCTAGCTGGGCTCAGACCCACAGAAGGTGTGTTGATGGCTGCAGGCTGAATGAGTCTGGTCTTGGCCAGAAAGTGCAGGCTCACTGAGATTATCCACTACTCTACCAAAAAGCTACTGCTGGCTTGCTGGGACAGATTGGTATGGAACAGGACTCTGTCTCCACATGTTGTCTACCAGTGACATCACAGACAAACCTGGAAGTGAACTTTTTCATTTTTTTCCTTGCATTGTTTGATCTTGTTTGTCTATGAGTGTAAATGGAGTTTCTAGCCTCTTTGTTGTTGCAGTTCTGTTCTGTTCTTCCTTTTATCCTTCCCTTCTTTCTTTCCCTCCAGTCTTCTGCACCAGTTTCCCACAGTTAGCATGATCCCTCTTTGTCCTCCAGCCCTACTTCTAATTCCTTCCACTTCTTCCACTTCTCTATTTTCTCCTTAACTCATTTTAAATTTTAACCCCTGAGGGCAAAATTGACATATTCAGGACTTGTATACTGCATATAATTTTCTGGTTTGTTTTAGGTTTTGTTATATAACCATGAATCTAGTTTATATGGTTAAAAGTGGCAAATAACTGGCTAGCTCAGTCTGTCATTTTCTAGGCTGTATTTGATGCTTTTGGTACTACTATAGCCAAAAGTGACAAAATTGTTCTAAACAGCTGTTTTTCCTGGTGTTTCATGACTGAGATTGACTAAGGGTCACAGAAAATACTGTGGCACAGTGCCAAAGAACCAAGGACTGGGCCAAAAAGGGAGCAACTTCTCATCTCCAACAAATTGAAGAGGTAGGACCTTGCAACAGACTGAAAACCCAAAAACAAGTTACACCTGGAAGATAACTTGGAGAAGTAGTCATCTCCTAAGGGTTTTAAATATTATCAATAAAGCAACCTACCTTAGGCAATTTACAAGGATCACCCCAGGAATTAAATTAAAGAAAGAAAAGAAAATAAGACACTTAAACAAGATGCAACCCCAGATATCCAGTTCACCAAAGGCAAACCCAGGGGCAATGAGGTGGGACAGTCCAAAAGCCACCCACTTGGCATCACTGAAGAGGTAACAACAAAGCAACTGAATGAAGCTCTGGAAAAAATCAAATCAGAAATAATTTCTCAGATAACTGCAGAGATGATGACCACAATGAAGACCATGCTTAGGGACTCTAGAGCATATACAGACAAGAAAATAGATGAGCTTAAGAAAATTATGGAAGCTATGAATGCTCAGCATAGGAGAGAAATGGAATCCATAAGGCAGATTCAAGAAGATATCCAGGAGAACAAAAATTCCATTGAAAGTATTTGCAGCAGATTAAGCCAATGTGAGGACAGGATCTCAGATATAGAAGACAGGCTTGTGGTTAGTGATCATGAAAAGAAAGAATTCTTAAAAATAGCAAGGGCCCATGAGAAATCAATCTAGCAGCTGCTAGAAGAGCAAAGAAGAATAACTTAAGAATGATTGGAGTCAATGAAAAAGTAGGAGATAGCACAAATGATATAAAAAATCTGTTCACAGATGTCATAGCAGAAAACTTCCCTAGTAGAGAAAAAGAATTTGACGTACAGATAAGTGAGGCATATAGAACTCCGATTAGCCACGATCAAAAAATAATCTTCAGCCAGGCATATCATAGTCAAGATTCCAGAAATTCAACACAAGAGTAAAATCCTAAAAACTGTTAAGGAAAAGAAACAAATCACCTATAAAGAAAAGCCCATCAGAATCACAGCTGACTTCTCAGCACAAACCCTCAGGTCAAGAAGAGCTTGGAGTGAACTATTTCAAGTTCTAAAGGAAAATAACCTTCAACCCAGATTGATGTACCCCACAAAACTATCTTTCAAAGCTGATGGAGAAATAAAATACTTCCATGATGAAGAACATCTGAGGAAATTTATGACCACCAAACCAGCACTCCATAATGTTTTGAAGGACATTCTAGAAAGAGATAACAAGGACTACAATTCCATGAACTCCAACAGAAGGAATCCATTAGGCAAGGAAAACAAACAGAGGGAGAAAAAAAAGAGGAGGAGCCAACAACAGGAAAATGACATGACAAGAATAAGTCCATACATATCAGTTATAACCATCAATGCTAATGATCTCAATTCACCAATCAAAAGACACAGACTGGCAAAGTGGATCAAGAAGCAAGACCCAACAATATGCTGCATTCAAAAGACAGATTTAATTCAAAAAGAAATTCATAGACTGAAAGTCAAAGGATAGAAAACAATATTGCATGGAATAAGAATCCAGGAAAAAATAGGGGTAGCTATTCTTTTTGCAGACAAAGTGAATTTCAAGCCAAGACAGATTAAGAGGTATAAAAAAGGTCACTACATCCTTGTAAAGGGAACAATCCAAGAGGAAGAGATAACAATCATAAATATATATGCAACAAATACCAGTGCACCCAACTATTTAAAACAAATATTAACAGACACAAAAAATCAAACAAGCACTAATACAATAGTATTGGGGATTTCAATGCTTCACTGTCACAAATAGGCAGATCAACTAGACAAAAAATTAGCAATGAAATAATAGAACTGAAACAACTTTTGAACAAATGTCTATGGAGTGTTCCACCCCACAACATCAGAATACACATTCTTCTCAGCTGCACATGGGATGCTCTCCAAAATGGACCACATAGTATCTCATACAATGTGCTTAAGTAAATGCAAAGGAATTGAAATTATCCCATGCATATTATCAGACCATAGTGCAATGAAACTGGAAATCAATGGCAAAAGAAACCACGAGAATTTCATAAACACATGGAAATTAAATAGCACCCTCCTGAACAACCAATGGGTCACAGATGAAATTAAAGAAGAAATTAGACAGTTTCTACAATTAAATGCTAATGACAATATAACATACCAGAACTTATGGGACACAATGAAAGCAGTTCTAGGAGTGAAATTTATAGCAGTAAATACCCATATTAGGAAAACAGAGCAAACAGAAATAAACAACTTAATGGTGTACCTCAAACTTCTAGAAAAAGAAGAGCAGGCTAAGCCAAAAGCTTGTACAAGGGAGGAAATTATAAAGATCAGAGCAGAAATTAATACATTGGAGACCAATATATATATAAAAATCAATGAATCAAAGAGTTGGTTCTTTGAAAGCTTTAATAAAATCTACAAACCCTTATCCAACCTTATTAAAAAAAGGGAAGAAAAGACTCAAAGTGATGCAAATAAGAATGAAAAGGGTAAAGTTACAAAGGACCCTGCAGAAATCCAGAAGATCATCTATACCTACTTTGAAAACTTGTATTCTAATAAGATGGAAAATGCAGAAGAAATGAACAGATACCTAGATACATATGAATTACCAAAGCTGAATCAAGAAGATATAAGAATACTAAATAAACCAATATCAATCAATGAAATCAAAGATGTAATTAAAAACCTCCCAACAAAGAAAAGCCCAGGCCCTGATGGATTTGCTGTTGAATTCTACTAGAAATTTAGAGAAGACCTAACACCACTACTTCTCAAACTAATGAAATTAAAAGGGAAGCAATACTCCCAAATTCATCCCTGGAAGCAAGCATTACCCTGATACCAAAACCAGAGAAGGACCCAACCAAGAAAGAGAACTACAGGCTATCTCCCTAATAAACATAGATGCAAAAATCCTCAATAAGATACTGGCAAACAAAATGCACTAAATAATCAAGAAGATTATATCCCATGACCAAGTTGGATTCATCCCAGGGATGCAGGGATGGTTCAATATACATAAATCTATTAATGTAACACACCATATTAACAGAGCAAAGCACAAAAATCAAATGATCATCTCAATAGATGCAGAAAAAGCTTTTGACAAAGTCCAGCACCCATTCATGATAAAAACCCTACAGAAAATTCAAATAGATGGTCTTTGTCTCAATCTGATAAAAGCTATCTATGACAAACCAACAGCCAATATCATACTAAATGGACAAAAACTGAAAGCTTTCTCTCTAAAATCAGGAACAAGACAAGGATGTCCACTGTCTCCACTCTTACTCAGCGTAGTCCTGGAAACTTTAGCCAGAGCAGTTAGACAAGAGAAAGAAATAAAAGGAATAACAAAATGAAAGGAAGAAGTTAAATTATCATTATTTGCAGATGACGTGATACTCTACACTGAAGACCACAAAAAGTCCACTAAAAAATGACTAGATTTAATAAGCAAATTCAGTAGAATAGCTGGATACAAAGTCAACACTCAAAAATCAATAGCCTTCCTGTACATAAATAACAAACTCACTGAAAGAGAAATTAGGGTAACAACAACTTTCACGATAGCACCCCAAAAAATGAAATATGTAGGAATATTTCAGGATATAGAAAACCTCTACATTGAAAACTACAGTACTCTGAAAATGGAGAGTGAAGAGGATATCAGAAAATGGAAAGATATCCCTTGCTCTTGTGTAGGAAGAACTAATATAGTGAAAATAGCCATACTTCCAAAACTGTTACAAAGATTTAAAGGAATTCAGATCAAAATTCCAAAAACATATCTTGCAGAATTAGAGAAAACAATCCTAAAATTCATTTGGAACCAGCAGAGACCTAGAATACTGAAGGCAATTCTGGGCAACAAAGGCAAGGCAGAAATTATCCCTGACTTGAAATCCCTTCCTTGAAATTATACTATAAAGCTACTGTGATAGAAACGTGTGGTACTGGCAAGAAAAAAAAAAAGACCGAAAGATCAGTGGAGAATATTAGAAGATGCAGAAACAACTCCAGACATACTGACCCACCTTATCTTTGACAAAGGTGCCAAACACATTCACTGGAAGAAAGATAGCCTCTCTAATAAATGGTGCTGGAAAAATGCTCTGCACATACCAAAGATTAAAATTAGACCCATATCTTTCACCATACATTAAACTAAATTCAAAATGGATCAAAGATCTAAATATTGAAATAGAAACACTAAATCTGCTGGAAGATAGAATAGGTAAAACTCTTAAAGACATTGGTGTATGCAAAGACTTTATGAATAAAACCTCAATTGCACAATAACTATCACAAAGAATCAACAACTGGGATCTCATCTTTTTAAAAACCTTTTGCACAGCAAGAGAAACCACCAACAGAGTGAAGAGACAACCCACAATGTGTGAAAAAAATTTTTGCCATCTGTTCTTCAGACAAAGGATTACTATCGAGAACATATAAAGAACTCAAAAATATCAGACCTCCCAAATTTAAAGACCCATTCCAAAAGTGGGTATCTGCGATGAATACACACTTCTCAGATGAAGAAATACAAACAGCAAATAAATATATGAAAAAATGTTCAACATCACTGGTCATTTGAGAGATGCAAATTAAAACAACCCTGAGATTCCATCTCACCCCAGAAAGAATGGCTATCATCAAGAAATCAACCAATAACAAATGCTGGAGGGGCTGTGGGAAAAAAGGAACACTTCTCTACTGTTGGTGGGAGTGTAGACTGGTGCAACCACTGTGGAAATCAGCGTGGAGATTCCTCAAAAAACTAGGATTGGAGCTCCCATTTGATCCAACTATCCCCCTTCTTGGTCTCTTCCCAGAAGAATTAAAAACATCATACCACAGTGATATATGTGCACCCATATTTATAGCAGCACAATGTGTAATAGCTAGATCTTAGAAGCAACCCAAATGCCCATCAACTGAGGAATGGATGAAAAAGATATGGTCTTTTTATACAATGGAGTACTACTCAGTCATAAAGAATGATAAACTTGAGACTTTTATAGGTAAATGGATGCAACTCGAGACTGTACTCATAAGTGAAATAAACCAGATACACATGTGTAAACATTGTATTGTCTCTCTAGTTTGAGAAGCTGAAAGAGTAAATAAGATCCAAAATGTACAATAGATATTGTAAAACAGGAAGAAACTCTTCAAAAGGAAGGAGAAACTGGGATGGGGGAATGGGGAAAAGAAGGAAGGGAAAAGCAAAAAAAATATATATTTTTATATAAAATATAGGTAAGATAGATATACTACTTATTTCTCTTAGTTCATTGAAAAGAAAGGTTAGACTAATATTGTTTTGACAATTGAATGCCAATATCTTGTACTCTGAGTAACTAAAGGTAACAATATGCAGTGTATTAACCATTGTTACCTTCCTATTATCTTGTTTTGAAATTTTGTTCTATTTTTTTCTCTTTAAAATAAAAAAATAAAAGTTGAAGATAGATATGGTGGTATCTTACTAAGGACTTAACAGTGGATGAAATACTTGTATTTCATTACTGAAGGGAGTTAAGATTGTTCAAAAACAAAACAGAAGAAATCTGAGAAGAGAATTTTGAATATACTGGAAAAAGTCACAATATTCAGCAATATACATATAGAAATAAATGAAACCAATGGGTTGGTAAGCGTAAGGTTATGAGGACATGTGTGACTAAAGCATAGACTAGCTAGAGCATCATTTGGGATTCTATTTTCCACTATTTTCTTTTTTTTTTTTTGTGGGTACCGGGGGTTGACCTCAGGACCTCACGCACCAGCAGGCACCCGTGCTGCTGAGCGATATCACTGGTCCTTTTTTTGTATGTGGGTTCCGGGAGTGGAACTCGAGCCGTTGCACTTGCCAGGCAAGTGCTTACACTGATGAGCCATCTCACTGGCCCTTCTACTATTTTCTATAATGTAAAATAAGCAGAGGTAAAATCAGACCAAGGCCCATTTTTATTATAGGCTCTACCCTCCTTTGTCTTCCTTATTAAGGGTATGGGAAGAGGTTCTAAAATAATTCCTCGAAAAAACAATACATCTGGATTACAGATTGGGTGTTCTTAATTGCCCTTATATATTTCAAATGATTCCAGTAGAAAAAAAGTGAAGGGCTAACTTGACTGATAACATTTTGCAATATTAGTCTATAGTTTTCTTCTTGTGTTCTGTTTTCTCTTTGTCCTTTTAAAGAGGATTTTATCCATGGCAGTCATCAAATCAGAAGTAGAGAGAATGAAAACAATGATCCAAATTTGTCTGGATTTTTTTTCTAAAAGTTTATGTCTTTAGAAGAATTGAGAAGAATGAAGGTGGACAAAGAAAAACAACGAGATTCATAGGTGTAGACAAAATGTTTTTTAACACAGTGAAGTGGAGAGTGGAGTTTCTGTAGAATAAAAGTTTTCTCCCCGCTTTAGGAATTTGGGAAGGAGTTAAGGAGGAAATCTCGGTCCTGAAATTAGCAACACCTGTTCTATACCCATTGGCACGTTGGAGAGGCTGAAAGAGGACAGTTAGGATGGCTTGTATCAGGATATGTTGTCAGGTGGTCTCATGGGTCATTTCAACAAAGTCTCCTATGGCCTCTAAGTGTGGTTTGATCCATTAGGTCTGGCAGTGTAATGAATGATGCATCTCTCAGGAGAAATCTGTGATGACCAAAGTCTGAAGACCAGCTATCCATACTTCCTCAAATTTATTGGTACTGATTTGTTACAAAGTCTCCAACTCTCTAGAAGGATTCTCCTCAGTGTAGTTTTACTGTTCCAGAATGGATATTTATTCTTTGGTAACTGAGGGAGGAGAAGGGCAAGCTGCACAGAGATTGGAGAATCAAAGCCACATGGATGCTGCTCTCCCCAAAACTTTGTGTATCTTTAATAGGTGCATTTATGTTGAGGGAATTCACTTTGAACTCACTCTAGTATAGATTCATGAGTCACTAGCACAGCAAATGATTCATACAATAGATACCTGACCAAGTTTCTGGGTTCTTGCTGCTGAAAAATTAATATAGGTCTTCTTTACAAAGAATTTAGCACTTGAGAATATCTGTAGCATTCATGTGTTACATGTCATGAGAATGACTGTTGGTTCTTGAACGTAGATTTGTCTCTCTCTTCCTCTATTCTCTTGTACATTTGTTGCTACTAGTGATTCTTTTTATTCAGCAGTGAGATTTATTTGTGAAAAATATAGATCCAAGCTAATATTTTTATCTCTGAAGTAAAAACTTTGTGCAGTTACTATAATCATATTAGTTTAGACAAAGCAAATTTAGGGTAAACTTAAGTATTTGCCTTCAAAATCAGCTTATGAGCCACATAAGAAGAGTTTTATTTCATATTTCATCTTAAAATATCTCAAATTACCACTGAGTTGATCACTGACAATTATGAGGTTTGGTAGTGATAACTAGTGAATCACTTTGAAGATTCATAATGGATAAAAGATATTACAATAATACATTTCCATTGACTTCAGAAAAAAAATTGTTATGAGCCCCTAAGGCGATTTTTAAAAAGCTTAATGTGCGATATCATAGTATTTCAGAAGTGAAATAGCTCTTTGTTCAACTTCCCTATTCAGTTTGAAGACAATTTTAAGTGGTTTAATTGTGGTCTAAAGATAACATACAGATTATCACATTAGAAACACAAAGTTACTCAAGAAAATGTTCACCAAACAATCGTTTTCTATCTTTACACATAAGACATTTACTTCCAAGAAGGAGATTTAATGTCGACTGCTAGGAGCTAATGGAAGAGTGAAGACAGATTTCTTCTTAATCTCCTTGAACCAAAGAAAGTAATTTTTAAGGCTTAATATAACAATGAAGACTATGAATTTCATCAAATCCAGGTGGATAAACACTATGTATGTTATATTCTTACAATGTATACCTTGCCTTAAAAGTGTTTTAATTTGATTTGAAGATATTGGTAAAGAATTATATACTTTGGATTTTAATCATTATTCTTCACTATTACTTTCATGATGCAGAAATATTGTATGTATATTGCCCTTTAGCTGAGTTAAATATATTTGCATTATTGAATAGCTTTACTAAACTTTTGAGAGTTGTTCATAGTTGAATTGTAAGATACCTAAAAAATGACATTTTACTGAAGTCATCTTAAGAAAAATGTCTCAATATTATAGAATTGTCTTGTTTTATTAATGGGAAATTACTTTTACTTAGAGAGGCTAAATAAGCAATGATTCTTTAATGTTTATTATGATTTTATATCTGTAATATTCTGTGTACTACATAGAATGATTAATTATTGCTGAAGAAATTACATATGCTCTAAAATCAGCATACTAAAAAGTGATAAAGAAGGATTTTTAAAAATGTTTAATGTTTTTGGAATATATAATCATTAAAATTAAAGATACTTTTCTTCCAGATATAAGAATCTATGTGGTTCTGGGAGTAGTTTTATCAGCTTGCTGGGTAGAACTCATAACTTAAAAATGCTCCAGAACAATAAAATAAATCTACTTCTCTTTAAAAAAAAATATATATATTAAATTAAATGTTTGAGAAATAAACATTCCCATTAAATTAGAAATGAGATAGAATATTTTCAATATCCTTACATTTATTATTGCCTGGAATTAAATATATGTAGAATTAATTTTAAAATATCCTCTTTTATGATTTATTCAATTCGCCTAATGAAGGAAATATTCTTCAACAAAGACTTTTCCTTTAAAAACTATTGAAATGACATATGGATTTATACTTTTTAATACACTTGTCACCAAAGCTTGCAAAGTTCCTGATGTAACACTGTTTTAAAAATATTTGGTTTATAATATTATTTGAGTAAATTTCACTTTCTCAAGACAGAAAATGTTGTCTTATTTATACTAATATCTCTAGCTCTTGGCACAATTCCTAGGACTTGACATATTTATTCAGTCTATTCAATGAATAAATGAATGGTAAATTTTTCTCCATAAACATCTTTATGATAGCTATACCTTCTTTAAATTATTGCATTTTCATTGCTTAAGTAGAAACATACCTTTTTAATTTTCTAACGTAGTTGCAATCACTTTAAAATATATCAGCAACCACGAAGTAGATCAACAAGTTATTTATTGCCTACTCATGTAAGTTAAGGGATGAAAGAAAGGGGGCTGGGAAATGTGATAATTTGTTTCAGATTTATTAAATTCAAGACAACATGGAAATATGAAGAAATCAGCAGTCTATTTAGAAATATGAACAATAATACAGAGCTAAATGTGTAGTTTTGAGGTTCAGCAATGTAGTAATTGTTGAAAGGAGCAACTGTGGGATTATTGAGACCAAACAGAGCTACCTTGAGCTCTACAAATTATAAAGGAGAGCTAGAAAAAGGAGCTACCTGAAAATAAATATGGGAAAGTCAAAGAAAAAGAGAACCAGATTATAGTATGACGTATAGGGGATAGAGAGAGTTTTGAGAAAGAAGA